>KZ651117.1:18782-88338 GCA_001010745.2 Gerris buenoi
TATATATATATGTGTGTGTGTGTGTGTGTGTGTGTGCATATTTACAAAATTAAATTAATTATTCGGTGTATTCGTGAGGTTTTCATTTGGAACGTACATACGGCAGAAAGTGAATCGTGTATTTAAGGGCGAGGCGTGAGTTACATCAGCCCTCCAAGGTTTCATAATTTCTTACTGAAAAACTTAATTTATTTTGAGTTGTAGACACAAAACGCTACAAGTTGTAGCGTTTTTGTGTTTGCAAGTGCTTACTCATCCAGCCGACCTTCTTTTTGTATTTTCTTAACTTTCTAGGACGTTAGTTTAGACAGGCCGACAAGAGAAAGGCGGCGCCGAGTATAGGAAGGCGGCGGCCACGGTTCTAGTTTCGTTGACGGACAGGAGGTGGGTTTCTAATTACGGCGGCCGAGTGAGCGGAGCCTCGTCGGAGCCGACATCTGTTATACCGACTTATTAAATCGATTTTTCTCGACGTCTATCGATTATCCGGGTTTATATATGCCGGTGTGCGTGATTAGGCCTATGCATGCAGTAGCTTCCCACTCTTATGCCACATTCAAATCAGAGCCTTATATAGGTTATACCGCCCCTCCACCCCCTCACGCAACCCCGCCCCATTACATCGCTCTGTACGTCCTCGAGTGGAAAAGAAAAACTTCTTGCTGAGAACTCGGTCTTATCCGACGTTTTAATCTATAAGTAGGTAGAATTCGCAACGCCTCGGAGAGAGAGCCGCGAGGAAAGCGAGCGAACCAAATCGACATTATCCCTTGCATGTTTCAACAACTACTCCCTTCCCGGCACCTACATGGGACAATCTATTAATAAATCCTTTTTTAATTATCGTAAAACAGTTAATTTGCAAGTAAGCCAAAGAAAACTTTTACTTTCAGGAGCCCGGTCTATCCAAGGCCGGTCTTGTCTCTCGATATTTACACCGTTATTTCTTGTCGTTTTCAAAGACGGCTTCTATTCTGTGACGGCTTAATCTCAAATTCAACTTATCCTTTATCGACTTCTACTATCCGATTTTGATTCCTAATAGAAAATCATTATTCCACGTCCATCAGTTCATGCAGGTTGGAAATAATTCGATTTCAATTTTTAATAACCAAGGGGGTGGCACAAGAGCTTATATTTACGCGTAGATCGGTTAAATTATTTGGCATGAGTCTGCCGTTCCGTTTAATTAACAATGACTAAATTTGTCAGTCAGTGTGTACACAACACAAGACATTATAGATTGACGATTTTATCGTAATTTCAACTCTTCAAATTTGGAAATGAATTACCCAATTTGCGTAAGATAGGGAATACTAATGAATACAACTTTTTATTTATTATTTCTTTACTTGTAAAAAACTACAAACATTTTTCTCCCCCTTTTCTTTTTCCGCTATTTATAAATTAGCTATTGGTTGATTGCAGAATGGAAGAATAAACGAAAAAATCGCAGGCCAGACTCACGATTTTTTCACCAAGTAAATTAAGAGTTCACTGCCTTTTATTGACTTAAATGCTTGTTGGACAAAATTGATAACCGGTTTCTAAATAGCTAACAAAATTTAATTAATAAACATGTTTAATTTTATTATGAACCTATCAAGCACTCATCTCACGCGATCAGGATTTACAAAAACAAAAAATAGCAGTTTTACTGGCTAAAGGGAGTATCTCAACTACATACTTCCTATTCCCTTCTATAAGCAACTTTCTGCTGGTTGACTTGATAAAAATTGTAAGATCTTAGACTTATCACTTTCATCCATTTAAAGATGCCATAACACCATACTGTTAAACATTATAAAGTTGCCATGAAAACTCTTAACACATTTAGCGGTTGTAAGAAACAAATAAGCAAAAAAAAGTTTATTATGAAATAACAGGAAGGTTATAGATAATGTAAAATTATCATCGATATTAGTAAAAGTCTGATCATGTTTTTAGCATTTCCTATATTTTAAACTGAGATTCCTACGGTAATGAGTCTTCATACTATCTCATTTTATTAAATAGAACATATCACCTTTATCAACTTATGTCTTATCTAACCAGCGTTGTAACAATTGTATCTCTTTCCGCTTTTTGGATGTTAGGAAGAAATTTTGTCTGATGCAAAACAACTTAAACAAATGGTCACATAAACCACTTCCTCGTTGTTGCATCGGCTCAAATACCACTGAAAACTAGTGACTAAAGTCATCACAGAAAGATATATATTTAATAAGTACCTGGATCGATCTTTTGATGCCGATAATAATATATTCGGTTTACAAACTAGGAATGGAATTAACGATTAAGGGTCTTGGTGGGTCAAGCGGTTGGCTTTTAAACAATCAGATTAAGAAGCATCGGGCAAGCTGACAACCTGAATGGGTGACCACACAGATCTGTGTTTAATTCCTGGACCGGTCCTCTCACCTCATAATGTCTACAGCATTAAACAAATGGGAAGCTTCTCAAAAGAGGTAGCGCTATCAGGTTTCTGCCTGGAAAAACCATGGTCGACACTCTTGCTTCCATAAAAACCGAGATGTGAGACATGGTTGACCGACCAATACTTCACACAATTTTCAAAAGTTTGGTCACCCAACCTTGGTTTGTTCATATGGACACACCTAAGTTGTTTGTGTCTTCGGGTGTGACTCCCCCGGAATAAAAAAAAGCAAGAAAGCGCTTAGGAAACAGTGTTGCGACTGGAAATCCTCGTTCTGAGATCTCTTTCCTCACGTCAAAGCATGATGACAGCTTCGAGCATTTGATGGATTTGGTGCCTGGATTAGGCTCCGTGGATTTGGTGCGACCATGATAAAACTAAACTATATTCAGGTTTTACTTCCAATGGATTTCTTTTAAATCGCTGGTTCTTGGTATTGGTGGCTAAGGTTGAAAATTAATAAAAGATAAGATGTTTTATTAAATAGATGAGTGGCAGGGCTGAGGAGGATCTAACTACTTCCGCCTTGCTTTGGCCTCCTATCCCGAGCAACAGGTTTCGTGACAAAGCTATCTCTAGCGTGTAGATCGGTTCCCTGTAGGACGGCACCAGGTCGCTTTCCGATAACAGCCGGTCCGCAAGCCCTAATTAAACCCCCCGAAAAAAATCCTCTTATAAACGGCCTAACAGATTTTCAAACGGGTAATTAAAGCGAATTGTTTCGGAGGCCGTTGTAAAGGTGAATAACTCCATAGATCACGGGGGTGACACGCAACGTAGGGCCACGCGCCGGTCCTGCCCCAACCGGCGGAACAACTAGGCCCAAAAACCTTGAACAAACTCCACGGACCCCGGCCCACTCGATACGTGCGTGTCCCGTACACGCGACCCCACACCTCACATATGTAAAGAAGCACGACTCCGGGTCGTTACCGGCTCAGCCGAATCATCTGCATTTAAAAAAAGCTTTATTTAACGATTAGGAAGGCCTCCCTCGACGCTCATATCGTGTCGTATCGCATAAAACACCATGCTGTGATTTTTTTTCGGCAATTTACAAAGGTCACGAGGACTTTGAACCGGCTGCCTCTTTGTCTCTTGCTGTCACTTCAGGGCTTGTGCATGTCTGTTAAAAACACCCTCTCGGAGATTCTTCGTGATTTTATCTGAACGCGGAAGGACTGAGCCCCAGGTGTATTAGCTACTCTAATACTACTTTGAAAAGATTCGATTGGCTTAAATCGGTGTCGACCGTTTTAATCTTACAATTTTAATTATCTTTTATTCAGAATCTAAAAAAGAAATTAACTTGTCCTATTTGCTCATTTGTTCTGAGGGGGATTTATTTTTTTCATGAGGGGACACGAATTTCTCTGAAGTATTATCCTAATTACAACCGATTATATTAAAGAAAATTCTGAACTTTTTATTCAGCACTCTAACTTTTTCCAATAGAAAACACTAACTTGGGTAAAAGGACTATACTTTAATTTTTATATGAGTGTATATTTTTTAATTCATATGAGGTAAAGAGCAGTCAAAGTCGAGTGAAAAAATACTCACCAACGAGGCGTCCTCGTGTGTTGTGACGACTTGAGCTTTCTTGCCTCCAGGTCCTGAGGTCTTGACGACCAGGCCGAAGTTGTCCCTGGGCATCCTGAACCAGTGAGATACCATCACCTTCACGTCTACCGACACCCACCGATCACCTCGACCCACGCTCTCCTGACAAATTAATGCAACATTAAAAAAATGACAAAACTAGTTCTTTCCACTCAAGTTATGTGGAACTCAAAAATAGTAAAATTAATTACAGAGCGAAATCTATCAGCTTCTTGTGAAAAACCCCAATATTACGCAACACAATACCACATCATTGAATACAGACTGTTTTCCAGCGGTTTATTTGGTCATTAGAGACCCGACCTGACTTACCAACCAAATAACTTCATAAATGAGTCTAAATAAACTCATTGGCCATAACTCGTCTATTAAGCTTTTTCAGTTATGTTGGCACCTAAACATATTCGACAGTAAGCAGGTACAAATTTTAGGCTTACAGAAAGGGTGACATGTGGCTCAGTAAGAATATAATGTTGGCGATATAGGAGACGTTACCTTGATGGTGCTGACGAGGGAGAGTTGGGATGTGTCATCGGGTCGGAACTTGTACACGGATATGTTGATGGGCTCCTCGGGTCCGACGCCCGAAGGTTTCCCGTCCTTCAGCCAGAGCCAGAGTCTGGCCTTCAGCACTTTGTTGTCCTGCACCTTCTCCGAGAACTTAAAGTAAAGAGCGTCTTGGCGTCTGAAGTGGTGTCTCACTCGGAGAACTAATCACGGCAAAAACAAAACACACGACCCAACATTGGTCTTTACATTTTCAAATTGATAACACCAAACATAATTACATCATAATAAATTTATTTATTAGGCTTTATTTTTTTAATTTAGGTTGGCTAATCTAAGTATTAAAAGTCACAACTAGTAACGCGCATACTGTTATATCAAGCATCATTTAGGATTATTCGCGTGCCACAGTGTGAATGAGGCTTAACAGAAGAAAAAAGTGTCGTGGATGTTTCAAAACTTTCGGAAATTTCTCATTATTTAAATTCAAAAGTTGAATTTTTCAAAAAAAAAAAAAAAAAAAAAAAAAAAGTTGATATTGGGTGCTGCTAAGTGATAACCATTGCACAGTTTACAGCCGTATTCCAAAATTTCTCCATTTGTTTTTACCCTGTCACAATGATTAAGCTGTCACTGACTTAGATGCATCATATAAATGAATAATTAAATGTAGTCTATCAACATAAAATATAATACGTCCAGTTGCATTTAGTTGTAATATTTGAATGTCTATCAAACTGATATTAGTTTAAGAGAGGAAAAAGGCAAAATAAATATACGGGCATTCGACCTGGGCTTCGACCTTAGGTTTGTCCTGAGGTTCTACCTAAGGTTTGACCTGGGATCTGACCTTAGGTTCAACCGGAGGTCCGACCTTAGGTTTGACAGAAGGTCCAACCTTAGGTTCGTCCGGAGGTCCAATATAATATGACAAAACTCGATGCAACTCAACCTCTTGGGAAATACAATAATAAAACAAAAAAATGAATAAAAAAGCTGAATTAGGAAAACATGCTCAATTCATACCCAATACCATCGAGTTAGATGTACAGCATGCCTTTACTAGAACATGTACAACATGCCTTGACTAGAACATGTACAACATGCCTTCACTAGAACATGTACAACATGCCTCCACTTGAACGCAAATTTAACGTTTAACACTCGTCTACCTTCATCAGTTATCAGCAATATTTCATTGGACACACGTTTATTTGTTGCAATTCAATCTATATATTTGTAATTTCATATTATCTGTGTTATCATATGTATTTGTATTCATGTAATTTATGAACTCACGTTGCTAAAATTTAAGCAAATCAAACAGGGCTGACATGTATCATTGGAATGGTAAGTTGATTGATATTATTGCACGGTGTGCAATATTCTCGAGGTTATCAAAGATCCCCTACATATTTTAAGTGAAAATAGAGAATGATGTTGATCAGTTTACTGTCAAAACACTGAATACTTATTTCAATAAAAACATTCTCGTCATATTAATAAAGATTGGTATCGACCATTCTAATTTATCGTTATTTTGCTAGATCTTCATTATCTTGTCTATTTTAGTTTTCGGTGATCTTAAAATCCTGTGGACTAAAAAGGTCGAAACAAGTCTATACAAAAAAATAACTGCGATAAATACGGAACGGATTTTCTCCTCACCTAAAGTGTATCACGAGAAAGTCAAAACGAGATTTGACGGTCGGTGACAAATGTAGTTTTTCCTATATTTAAGGTCTATGTCTAAACTTGAGCATTTTTGTAGTCATTACTAAGTGAATTGTAAGGGCGTTAGGTTGGTTCAATATAGGATTATCGGTTACCTGGAAGCTGATAACTGGAGGGTGGAGTGTTAAACTGAAAGATACTTGTGTTTAGTAACGTGTGTAGGTGTTATGTGCAGCTTTCCATTACCCAACATAATAACATTGGAAAATTTAAATGATACCAAGAAACAAAATAAATCAACAGAACATAACAGGGTAGTGGGTTAGAAGGAACAAACATAAAGTAGACTACCAGTCACGCCATGTGTAGCAGTCAACTAGCTGTAGCAACCATACTGCTCCAAGCTAGAATAAGTGCACGAGTAATATTACTGACTAAATCCAGTGCTTGAGTTGTAGCAACTGCCTTAGTCCTAACTAGAACAAGTGCACGTGTAATAGCACTGATTAGAGCCAGTGCAACAGCTATAGCGACCACACTTAATCAAATCTGGGAGTAATAGTACTGACTAAAGCCAGTGCTAGAGCTGTAGTGACATTTTTAGTCCTAGCTAGAACAAGTGCACAAGTAATACCACTGACTACAGCCAGTGCAACAGCTGTAGCGGCCGTACTAGTACAAGCAATAACAAATGCCCGTGCAATTACACTGACTGGACCAAGTGAACGAATGAACGGTGACAGAAGGGCACGACAAACTAGAAGTACTTAAGTGATTTCCTCATCTGGGATAAGTGCTCGAGCAAAATAAAAAAAGTCCAGTCATGCACCATGACTTAATGAGCGAATTTTCAAAGAAATCTGCGTATTAATTGGTTTATGATAATATAGCAAAATTTTGGTTTAGATTAGAATTTGGATGGGTGAAAAAAAACTGTTTTTGTACACACGGGTACGGGTACGAAAGTCAAAATAGTATTTACCCTTCAATATGCACATCGTTGGAAAGCTCTTTAAGAGTATAGTAATTATTGTTATGTACACTTTTATCATATTTTCATATAAAAGGAGGGGGGGTGAAATGGAAACAAACACGTTTTTATGCTATTTTTGACCCTAAATTGTAAATATTTGACCCCTAAATGAACTCAAAAAATTCTGGCCAACGAAATATTAAAATTTGATTGAAATTTTTAAGTGCATCCTAACGGGAGATATAGTCTGGAGTGACACATATATACATATATACGAGTACATATATACATACATATATACATATATACATACATAAATAAAAAAAGTGTTAAATTTTAGGAATCGATTAAGAATGGTCTGAAACGGATTTCCATGAAACAATTTTTCAAAAATTTGTATTACAAAAATTTTGAAGCCATTGCAATAGCTTAATTTTCTTCAAAAATTCGCTAAAAAAATTACTTGGTCCAAAAGTATACAAAATTAAATAGGTTTATTTGAATATATTTATACATTCTTCGATAGCAAAGATTTATCACATTAATTTGATCTCATGCAGAGAGTAAAAAAGGAAAATTAAATAAAGTTGCCAAGAATGTGCTTCCAGTTCAAACAATGGATCCGTAGGCAAGTAACTGTTAAAAATTTGTGAAATCGGCCCAGACGATTAAAGATAGCGGCCATTTAAAATATTTGTTTTAGATAGAAATTTTGAACCGTTTATATTAATGGTATGGAACAAACGCATTTAAATTATTCCTAAGTCCCTAGCTCATACGTTTTTCTTTTTAAGATCTGGAGGAAAAGAGCTACAAAAATATAAGATATTGAAAAATTCCATAAAACCTATTTTTATATTTTAAAAAAAGAATAAGTGTTAATTTTTAAAGATTTTTTTAAAAATTTAGAGGAGGAGTGAGAGTTTATTAGACATGTAACGGCAAAGTTATAAATTTTTGGGTTGGATACTTTCGGAGATACAGGTGCGTTTACGACAAACAGACAGACAAACACAGAAATATTTAAGGGTCCTTGGTTTTGCCTGCGGACCCTAAAGAAGCATACGATAATAATTTGATATAAATAATATAGTTATTAATAATATATTATTATTATTATTATTTTTAACTTAAAAAAGCCATATGACCCAGAATAAATTACTACTATAATCATTAGAAAAAATAGTGTACTAAAAAATCAAAATTTAAAATTGCGACAAATAGATTCATAACTAGCCATTCAAAAGTAAATTTATTTATTTATTTGACCAAAAAATGTCTAGAAGACATGTAGACTTATTAAATCTTGACCTTTGATGGGAAAAGACCTTTCTAAAATGTGAGCTTGATTTGTTCTCGACAAAAATATGGAGGCATAAGGCTGTTGGCGCATATTGGATGCTTTAAATATTTGGGATTGTATCAGATTAAAACTAGTAATGTCGGTATTGAGTCCATGTGAATTCATGAACATATCCGTGACACAGTCACCTGGGTTGGTTATCCATGGCATAGGTTGTTAAAATTTGTCACACTGTTCGATCCTAAAAAATTACTTGTTTGCACTTGGTCCAGTTTCTAAGTTGACATCGAGTAAGTCATCAGGTGATAGAATTTTCGACGGAAAAATGCCAAGTTTGAGCCTCTCTGAATTTCAGAGTCATGGGACCGTCTTTATATTCCAGTTGTTCCAACCCTCAGTTAAATTTTTAGATATCAATTATCAAATTAACGGTGTACAAGAGCAGCAGATTAAAAAAGAAGGATCCTAAGATATCAACGAATCACGTGATCCTCATTGCTTAAAACCATTGTATTTTCAAGGTGTCGATCCAGCTGCATATAACGTACTAATTAAATATCAATATTAATTATCAAGCGCTCGGCTAACCATCGACTAGTTTTTGAACGTCTCTATTAGTTCTGTAAACTATATGCACACTAAGATGAAGGCTATCCTTCCCATGGGATTTTGCTTAAAACGTATCACTGCTCGATTTATAATAATAATTCCACTTGTTATGTCCATCTTATAAATGCGTTTTTACTTTTTAAAATGACAGTATTACCATCAAACCGCTATTTCATAAAAGGTCAAATAAATATTAAAAAAAAAAACTAACAAAAAGTCACCAACAAATAAATGATAT
Source organism: Gerris buenoi (assembly GCA_001010745.2). Taxonomy (NCBI): domain Eukaryota; kingdom Metazoa; phylum Arthropoda; class Insecta; order Hemiptera; family Gerridae; genus Gerris; species Gerris buenoi. The sequence goes on from KZ651117.1 coordinate 28,147, forward strand.
AGAATAGCATAATTAAAAAACAAATGGGACATAAAATATGTTGATTAAAGAGAAAGAAAGGAAAGAAAAGACAGGAATGTATTTTAAATTTATAAGAAGAGAGATAAGAGTTGATAATGAATTGCTACCTGGGCTGTGTATAGAATGTGCCGGAGATGACAGTGTATTCGTATATAAGTGAGCGGTTCGAGCGTGCCTGCGGTCTCTCCCTATGGACAACATTCAAACAACATCGTCTTGGTTTACAGACTACAGCCCTCCCTCTCACCGCCTCCCCCTCGCTCCTCCCTCTCCCGAAATATGTCTCTTACCAGTTACAAAAGTTTAAGGGCCTTAATTTAAACAGCCTCTCAGCTATAAAATTATTGTGTTTTTGATAAAAAGGAGTTAAACGTATTGAAATAATATAGCGCAGAAATGTTTAGTCCCACAGAAAATTTTCTATATATACATTGACGTTGTGACACTGCACTTGTAGATTAGCAAGTTGTTATAATAGTGCAGGAGACAGCGTGCATAAATGAGATTTATGGTAAGTCAAAGGTGACCCCTTTGATTTGGTGAAGTATAAGACTAACTAACTTATCAAGTGACAGACTGACATCAACTTGATTTTTGGCATATTATCTAATTATGTACTTAGGTTTAGGAGTAATACATTGTCCACCAAAATGGGTTGGCATAGACGTTCCAGTCTGTTATTCTTTTTTTTAAAACAGGTTTTAGCCAAGCTATTGTTGGAGAGTAGAAGCGTGTTGGACCCATAACCTGTTGGAGAGTAGAGTGTAGACTGTACAATACAACATATAACTTAACCTAATGAATTATATACACTTTGTATAAATATGTTAGGCAAACGCGAATTACAGACTGATTTATTTTGACATAACTTGACGTAACAAAATGTTTAGTTAGTAAGGTATTTATAATTTGTATTCTAACAGCTATGCCCCACACTTTGTCGACTAAATATTCAATTCTTGGAGGATACCAAACAATTAAGTCGTACACGACGTTCTAGCTTGATATTAGTCAGTCAGTCTTATGGACTCTATCTTCTGCACTGTAAGGATCATCATGATTATACATTGGAACCTGCTTTCAACTTAAGCGGTTAACTTCAGCTCTGGCAAGTAACTAATTAGTAGTAAAGAATTACGAGGCAACAAGGTATAAAGTTGCAAATTTGAATCGTAACTTTCTAGAGCTCCAGAAACAGGAAACTTAAAAGTTTCGCTTGTACGACGATGTAAGCATCTTCAGATGAGTCGAGCATCTTAATGTTGACTCGAAGCAACTGACTCTATTTGTCATGTCTGCTTGTTCTTAATTTTTAAAAAAATTTTATTGAATTTCGCTTTTTTAATTTTGTTTGCTTCTACTTTTATCATTTAATTGAAATGTTTGCAGCTTCGAGTAAACAAGACGATGCTCGATAGCAGCCTTGAGCGGCGGAAGCTGTAAAGCAGATCAACCAATTTTACGTTAAATATTACGAATTGCAAATTGCACCTGTCTGTGAATCTAGAAGCTGGACAAAATTTTAAATTAGACCATAGCAGTTGTATTTACAGAAATAATATTGACTATGCCAACATAACAAATTGTTTACAACTAAAAGTTAATTTTAAGAATACTTTATACTCTAAAAATACCGAAAATGCTACAAACTAATTTGTTATTTAATTTTATTGCTTGTTGCTTCATGATAATACCACGATGCTTTAAATCCTTTAAATAGAATTGTTGAGATTTTTCCATCCGCTTTCAACGTCTAATAAACCTATATTCTTAAACAATTTGAATTATTTACAAATTTTATTTTGTTATTTAAGAATCTTGGTTTCCCCACTACTATTGTAATTGAGATTATGTTTATCTCCTAATTAAAAGAAATAGATCGGCGACGGAAGGCACAAGAACAATTGTAGGAGAAGCCCTCTGTAAGGACGAACCTTCTGTAAGGAGGAGGCCTCAGTAAGGAAAAAGCCTCTATAAGGAGGAAGTGGTGACAGGAAGAAAGGTCGAGGACCCCCGTAGGGCTGTAAATCTGTAATATTTTTGTTCACACAAATATCTTTCTCTCTCTGGTTCACTCAAACTCAAACTAAACAGGGACTCATAGCAATCTCTCGGGTCCAAACACACAGTTACCTTTGTAAAACATCATAATAAACAAAAAAAAAATGGTTTGAATTGAGCATGTATAACAAAGGTACAATATACAAATTATAAATAATAACCATTATAATTATAATAATAATGGGTTTCTGTTTTGATTAATAAAGGAAAGGATTGTTTAGGATCAGAGCACCTATATATTGTTTTACCTATATTGATTATTATCGTCTGAAGCTCTTGAGTGTGTATTTAAGAAAAATGTCATTCATAATAATTCTATTGTCAAGGAGACTGTAATGCAGTAATGCAGAGAGGGTCACCTAATCTGTCACTGGAGAGTTCTCAGTAGGTATCTATCCTCATCATTTTACACCGAAAACCTCTTTAAGCTTGGCCTTTATTAATATTCAGATCAGAGGGCTATTTCATCCTAATTTAATAATACCGTTTACTCTTGTCAGCTTAATAAGATTTTGGCTTGATTTTATCAACTTATTAGTAGATGCCACAGTTTCTTTTGAATATTTGGTGTTCATGTTTAACGATTGATTGACTTTACTTCTATAAAAAAAGAAACAGACAGATAGAACTGCAGTAGATTGTCATCTCAGCTGTAACAACGTTAATATACCATCATTTGATCCATGCTTCTCTTAATTTTACCCTTTAAAAATTACATATATTTTATTAGGTTAATTTTAATTTATTATAATTTAGTTTATTTCATGAGCCATTTATTAATAAATATGCTCTTACAGTGTGTGGTATGTCATTACAATAGATATTTTCCAATCGTGAATAAGAAGGGTGCCAGTAATTGCATTGTTTGAAACCCGAGCGAAAACCTGTACTGTTTGTAAGTATTGCAGGGTTAGCAGCAATTTTAACTGGGCTTAATTCGTGAAGGTCTCTTTACTTCTGAAGTCTTAATTGGGTTCAAAAATGGGCTTAAAAATTCACTAATTTAATCACACTATTAAGGTTTAAATTGTATCAGTACATTACAATTTTTGAATACATCTGTTTCTCTGTCTCAATGTGTTTTTGGTTGTTTTTTTTTTTAGAAGAACCTAATTATTTTCTCCGAAGGAATTGCTTTGCCACATCAATTTCTCAGGGAGTTCAAAAATTGTAGAAAACATTTAAATTAATTGAAATGAGAAGTTAGGCTGTAAATTGGGCGTATACGGGGAAATACGCATAACGCCGTGAAAAGGTTTATAGGATGTACACCAAAGACCATGCAATCAGCGCAGGTTGGCAAGTTAAATTACATTTTGTGCATCTCCACCATGACCGATGTTACAGTGAAGACTCGGTATTTCTGTGAGCTATTAACTCGAAATAGAAATAAGTATAAATTAATCATAAGTGATGAAATGTATCACTAAATTCTATATAGAGATAGGTATCAATTAATTATATCTGGAGATAGGTATCAAAAGGTAAGGGCCCTATCGAAGATGTCAGTCGGTACTGCCTAAAGTCCAAAAATATCTTAGGAATGTGCGATTTAGGACTAAACTAAGGGAAGTTTTTTAGGTAACCACTGGTAAAATCTTCGAGAATTGTTATTTTAGTTTCGCTCTGTGATTTGACTTAAATTTATTCAAAGCAGCGAAATTATTTCAACTATTACAAGCGAACTCGTGTGATTATTAACTGTTTTCTCATAAATCCAAGAAATTGACAGATCGGAACAGAATATAGATTGCGACAGAGTTGCGGAGAAGAAAATTTCTTCTCGTTTCTCGCGGATTTCTTTAAGAAATACGCGATTTGTTTTGTTTACGGGACCGCGAGTGGACCCGGAATAAACTGTTTACACTTAGCATAAAGTGATTCTGACACAGAAAATGGAAGAGAGTCATTATTCGGTTTCTAATAAAGCAGAGCGATCTTGTACAAGACTCGTGGCGCCGAGCTAAATTATTTATCCGATATACGAGGACGGTGAAGAAATAATGAGGTATTTGAACATTGAGTTGTTTTGAATTCTCCCACTCGTTTCTCACGGGTAAATCGGAAAACGGGTCCCGTGTGTGCAACACTCTTAGTTTGCAGTTTCAAATTTACAAGAGGATGCCAAGCCAAATATCGGTGGCGGCGCTTAGTTACAATGTAGCCGCGGTATTTCGGTGCCACGTCCTTGCCATCTGCATCCTAGAATGCACATAAATCGCGACGGTGACCAGTGCATTTCAAAACGGTCTGTAAAGTATTTTGTGCTCAGTTGACAAATTAGAAGAAATATTAAGACGCAAAGCATACCTTGTTTCTTTATATCACCGAATATTCTTAAATTTATACCGATGACGAATTAAGACAATTTTTGCCGAATCAAAAAGTGCTGTTATGTATTATATGTGTTAACTTGTTAACATTAACATGGTAGAATTGTTTCCAATAAGCTTCAATAATTGTATATTTATTTTCTACTATAAGAGAATAGGAAGAAGGGTTTTAGTCCGCAGTTGCATAATATAGCAGACATTGTACATTATCATATCATACGGTATTCCATTGTAAACTCATCATGAGTTATGACATTGTACATTACATCATCATAAGGTATGACATTGTACATTACCACATCATGAGGTATGACATTGTACACTCATTATGGGTTATGACATTGTACACTCATCATGAGGTATGACATTGTACACTCATTATGGGTTATGACATTGTACACTCATCATGAGGTATGACATTGTACACTCATTATGGGTTATGACATTGTACACTCATCATGAGGTATGACATTCATTATACACTCATCATGAGGTATGACATTGTACACTCATTATGAGGTATGACATTGTACACTCATCTTGAGGTATGACATTGTACATTACCTCATCTTGAGGTATGACATTGTACATTACCTCATCATGTGGTAAGGTACTTTACGAGTCGATTAAATTATTTAGTTTCCAGTATATTACTGAGATTTTTCCTTCCAAACTAACTAATTGAGGTCCAAAAAAAATAAATAAATAAAAAATAGAAGAATAAAGCGAGGCAATAATAAAGTTTAGAAAATAAATTATTAATGTATTTGATATTAAATGTTTTTGTGCATTGAAGGCTACTAGTCTATTTCAGTGCCCATATAATTGTTTTTATTTACTCTTTTTAGAGAACCAAAATCCTTGCATTTAATATAATAATAAGAATTATTCAAGAAATCAATATGTTTCTGATAACTAAGGGGCAGAGTTTCATTTTAAAAATCTAAAAGTACGATTTAGTACATGTTTCATCTCTAGGATAAACTTGACATCTATTTCTGTGTCGGTAATGAGTTTATTTTAATGATATTTAGTTGAAATAGTACAGGAGTGTTAAACACACTCATCTTCCTGGTATGTAGCAAGTGTTTATTTAGATCGAATAAATAAATAGAAAAAGTTTAATTAAACGTGTAGTACATTTGATGCTATTGAATCTCTAAAACCTCATATTTTATTTCAATGCCAAAAGAGAACTTTTAGCGATATAGCTTGTACTTTACATATTAACTTATGAGGAAGGAATCTTTTTAAAAAATAAATAAAAATATTTAGTATTTATTTATTTATGTTTGTATGCGAAAAAAAAATGTAAGCTGAATTTAGAAAAATGAATCAAATATTTAAAATTGGAATAATTTTGTGAGACAAATGAAGGTGTTTTATATGATCTGGTTGATTGCAAAAAAGGTTGGAGCCAGGCCCAAACTGCATCTTCCCCGGACCCACTTAGTTGTATCAACAAAATTTCACTTTTTTTCCCTGATCCACTCACGTCCTCCCAAATGAGTACCGTCTAAATTTAACCACAATATATTATTCTGTTAATAGAATTGCATTGAAGAGATACATCTTTTTTGACGATCCTGCCTAGATCGTTTGTTTTATCTTTAACACTTCCAACACAACGTTCCCTGAAACTTTGTAAATAAGAATAATTTATTTGACCTACACTTTTATAAAGTGCTTTTATTTATGACATTATAATATTTAATCTGTGTGTCTCGGTTTTCATAAAACTGCAAAGATAAGTCGCTTTGTAAAACGAATTACATATATGTACTTTCAACAATTTTCGGTTCAAAACTGTAAAATCGTGTCTTACATTCGTTTAAGTTAATAGTCGACTTTATAAAATGTTAAATTAATCGACGGAGGAATTAAAAGAGAAAATAGTTTGGTTGCTTAAGAAATAGCGCTTGTGGATGTGTGCAACTTGAATATCTTAGCACAAATAACCAAAATACTTAGTTAAACTTAAGCATTCACACATTTTTATTAATATTTGCTCTTGGGTGCTTCAATTTAAGGAATTGGAATGAATGGTGATGATATTTTGTGAATTAAAGGATTGGGGTGATGGGAAATAGAGTCATGGATGGATTTGTATTGGAAGGAGGCTCATTCGCGAACAAAGGGAACTTTGAGGTCATCATGTAAAGGGTAAATTTGGAGCGTCAGTTATTTTTTTAGAATTCTGGATTATAGAAATTGGATAAGGTAGGAGCAAACGTTTGGTCCTAACCCAGAGTTCAATGCCATAAGACCCAGGGGGCTTAATTACTGTGTTATACATAAGTATTTGTTAAGAGTGTTGAGTGTTGGTAAGAGAGTCTGTGAAACAGTTTGTAGCATACGGTTACAGTTTTGTCGTGTTGGTTTTGTGTCCATCTTTTGTCCAAGGTGGTGTGTCCATCCTAATCACCGATCCAAGTGGAGCCCAAGGTAACCGACGGAACTGGAGTATGGGATACGTATTTTCTTCAGAGTTATGGTTTCGCACATTCCATGTCTAAGGCTGAATGAGACGTGAACATTTTTCATTTTATTGATTTTAATTCTCCATTTTCTTAGCATTATTTCTGGGAGTAAGAGGTTTTGCTATACTTTGACAGATGCTGTAGTAAAAGATGTATTTGATGATAATATGCATTTATCGTAGGTGACAGATGAAATTCAAGAGCAAAGCAAAAAACTTGAGTCATACTTGACTTTCTAAGGCTTTAAAATGTAATTACACTTTAGGCCATTTTTTTATGGGGAGACGGAGGCGGCGACTTTTTTGTTGTGACATGGAAGACCAAAATGCATACCTTACAGTGAGAGCTATCAACCATGGAGTTGGAGAGGATTTTTCTCCCAAGCGGGGGAAGTTTTGTCTCCAAAGCGAGAGAAGATACTTTATCTGCGTTGAGGAGACGCGTGAGCGATGCTGCCGAGTGGTTTGACTTGTCACCTTCGTCGAACTGTTAGCAACTACTATAGTTAACACCTTTCACAAACGGGGATTAAAGGTATCCTGCTCTCAAGCTCTTTATAGTCTTCATGTTTTATATTTCCTTTTTCGTGTTAGCGACCTTATTTTTAGTCAAAAAAGTGCCATCTCCTACGGTGCGCTAGGGTCTTAGACGTCAAAAGACGCCAAGTCCGCAAACGGAGACGTCTACTAGAGATAAAGCTAGGGTCTACACTACAACGTCAAGAGGTGTGTCTGGAGGCAGAAACGGGTCTTTATTGTTCTATTTAATTGAAGGAATAGTTAAAGAGAAGTGGAAAGTGCGGATCAGGTTGTAACCGGTAAGGAGCTCATTACGTTATCAGATTGTTTACATGAGGTTTGATAACAGATCTGATGAAATGCACCCTCTCGCTGTTCTACAAGCGTAGTTTTATCTGTAGATACACAATATGTAGAAAATCGATCAAATATTTTCATTCTCAATAAACATGGACTTGTTTGTAGTTTGAATTAGTCACATATAATTTATATGAGATACACTCCGTTATATATAATCATGGGCAAATTTATCATACTCTAAAGAGCTCTAACGTCTAAATTTAGTTTAATTTATGTCTGTTTTATTGTATTTTATCTGTGCCAGATTCAACAAACCGAACCGTTATGTCATGTGATTCCATAGCCTAGCCTAATAAAAACATTATTTTTCCATAGGAGAAAACAAGAAAATTTAACTTGACGACAAAATTTATCTTTTTGATATAGAGAGGAAGTATTGTGATGATGCAAAAATTAGAATTTAATTGAAAGGTTATTGTAGGCTCGCCAGTCTACACAGCCTAGCTTTATCATATCTAATACTCATTTGTAGATAATCTTTACTTAAAAGTGCTACAAGTGGCTTGCTGCACTCGCCCGTCTAGACAGGTAAATAATTATTTTCTTTAAATTTTAGGCATTTATTATTTAAAATAGATATTGCAGGCTTCATGCGCTAGCTTCTCTTCTCTTTCATTTGTAGATAATCTTTATTCTTGCCTATTTACAACGCTGTGCTTTACAGAATATTTATAATCATTTAATTATGTACAATACAATTATAAACGTTTATTTAGCTAAAATGCTAGGCCTTAGGTTTGGGGTCCTTTTTAGGAGAACTAAAAAGGAAACTTGGTAAAAAATTATTAGTTGTAAATTTTAAAGCTATTAATAAGTGATAATTTGGGTTGTAATGATGTTACATTGAAGTACGCAATAGGATATGAGTAAGCTATGTGCCACACTAATTGGCAAACTATTTTGACTAATTTTTTGTTTAAATCTTACTTAAATGATGCAACAACCTTTGTTTTTAATTTAGTTTCTACAAGTCCCACCAAGCCTTCCTCCCGCGTCTTTAAATCCTCCAATTATAATTTCTTAGTACAATACCCGATGCTCCTCACTATGTTTCCATACTTCCTCTCCGTGAAGACCTGAATGTTCGATTTCTCCGAAAACTGATCCAAAAAAAGTCCATAAATCCTTATCCCATCGTTGTACAACTCCTATCCCCTCAGAATATTCTATATCCCCCTCCCAAGTTTTTCAAAAATCAGTATTTTTAAAATAAATAAATACATTATGCAGGCAACTAAATTACATTTAGATATTCTGCTTACAGTTTTTATTTAGCTAACGTAAACAAGTGGTAAGTTGGTAGTACTGCAAGTCAAATAAATTGGTACCACCTGATTAATTTCAGGTTGCACTCTGAAAGTCAATTGGGGGAGTGTTGGGTGGCTCCATGTTAAATTCACGGATTTACAAGTAATATCTGACAGTCGACTAATCTGGCCGCTTACACATGTGTATTCTGTACATTATGTATAATGTGGCCCGCCTCGTCCACCCCACTCCTCCGCCCTGCTTCTCCTCCATCCTGCTCCTTCTCCCAACGCATCCCCTGACACCTTTTTCTAAATAAATGAATGTCGATAATATGGTCACTGACTTTTCCTTACAATACCAATTGGCTGCAGAGTTTATAGCTACGACGGCATAACATACTATTCGCGACCGTTTTAATCTCCTGCCGTTCCCTTTTCATATTCTCCATTTGATTACTGTCACAATTTTATTGTTTATATCGTCCAGAAGATAGCATGGCAAAAAAGTGTGTGACTAGTATCAAGCTAGAATGTTGTGTACAAGTAAATCATTTAGTTCGTCCTGCGGGAGCTTGGCTATAGGCATGTGGAAAAAACCGGAGGAGAGCAGCCATGTCCCGCCAATTATGGTGAAAATTTGATTTCCATGATCCTGAGTAAAAAATTTGATAGTAGACCGAAAATCAAGTTAATGTTACTTTTTATGTTGATGGGTGACCAATTTGATTTGAAGTATTATTTAAATAACTAACCTATCAAGTGACTAACTAACATAAACTTGACTTAAGTTACTACTACTTTTTAGTACTAACTAATTTTATTCCCAGGATCATGACAATCACATTGTCCACACTTGGGACATGGCTGCCTTTCACCACTGTGTTTTTGCAAATGCCTATTGCCAAGCTATGTCCCGCAAAAGAACTTAGCCAACCAAATATTCTTAGAAGGCACTAAAAGATTTACTTGTACACGAAATTATAGCTTGATGTTGGTCAGACACTTTTACTTTTTTCAGACACGTTAATATAAATATATTTTTTGATGATTTAACAATTTTATGAGTTCCCGTTGTGACCATAATGAATTAATAGCAGTAAATTCCTTTTACTAGTGGCAGAAATTTGCGAAAAGTAGTCACAACCATACTTTGTTAAAGTAAAATTCCAATTTTAAATTTGAAGTTCGCGTTTACGTGAACGTTTGCCCCACGACATTGTACACCAACGGGCATTGGTAAAATGAACATATTTAATCAAAACGGTTTACTTATACTCCAGTTATCGTCACACATTCCAGACTCACAGACGTCGTTAAGATGTCGTTGATATCCTTCGTACGCGACAAACGAGACCATGATATGTACTCGAGACTTGAGTACATATCATGTCTTCTGTCGGTCCGGTCAGTTTTATCGTTGGAAATGTGGATCTGTCATTCCGTCGGTTAATGGCCGCGACGGTAGCAATTTTAAGAAAATAAACGAATTAGGTGATTCATCGTTAAACGGGCCTCGGTGGCGCCGTAATAAATTGCGGGGGCCGGTGTGGAGTGAGGCGTCGTAAGCCAGCTTTTGACCCAACAAAAACTCAATTAATAATCAACATTTTTTTTTCATTTACAGGCGACATAAAAAGCAAGCAAAACTTGATAGTACAATTTATCCAGGTTTATAAGAGCGAATATTATCTATTACACGCGACCTCCCCCTCCTACTGCCACCCCTTCCTTCAAACCTTCCAACTGTATTTATATAATCGTAAAAATTAACATTCAAAGCAGCTCTAAATATAGTTTTTCTTTTTACCAATTTACTTGGGGGACACGTAATTATTATAAAAATAATACTATTTATAGCTTCATTAATGCAAGTTTTTTTATAAACTGAATAATCTGGTAAACGAAGTAATTCACTGCTTGTTTTTTCCCCCCTGACAATGCATTATTTTATTACGAGAAGTCCTGCAATATTTTGTTTAAATAAAATTCGGAATGCTTTAATGGATGAGTATACGATGCCATAAGATAATTGGGTTGACTTAAACAGATAAAAATTAAGACATTTGGATTTACTTTCCTTTAACTACCTCTAGTTATCAGAAGCCATCTCTAAACACCCCATGAGTCCATTTTTGACTTGGAACTTTCCATCATACTTAGTGTTGTGTAAGGGAAATAATTCAATATTGCTGATCGGTTCATTGTCTGGTGACACAGCTATCTCAATATCTCCCAAGAAAATCTAACTCTGGAAGCGAAGCGTGTCACATCGCATCGCACTGCAAAAATGCTAGGGCGCAGAATAGAGGTGGAGCGTAACATCGCATATTATAGGATGATTTTTGTTTCAGTCATTGTCGGACATTGAGTGGGTTCGGACTGTATTCATAAAATGGATAACTCTGATGAAGAACTTAATTTAAAACTTGTGTCCTTACAGCATTATTGCTGGTGTTTATCTCACACTGTGGTGGAGCGGGGCGGATTTATGCTGGAGCTAAAATCCACCTAGAAAGCGATCCATCGATGCTGCCCGACATGCCCGTCAACAGTGTGGACTAGTCCGTATAAAATACATTAAACCGATTAACCGATCCCCGGCGGATGTTCTTTATGCGATACCTAGTGAGCGCTGACCTTAAATCTAAATATTTCCAGGGAAATTGGCAACTTGTCACTGGTGTCTCACTTTTTAAGCAGCTGTGCTCCTGTAAAGGGTTCCGTACTTTTTTCTATTATTAGTTATTAAATTGCGTGGGACGTTTATGCTAAATTAGTCTACGACATAGATAACTTATGTGGGTCCTTTGAACATACCTGGGTTACCAGTGTATAAACCCTTTACTGGATTAATACAAGTCAACCAAACCCATCACACATGTGTGAAGTGCTGGTCTAAAACATGTCTTCCCAACTCTGGTATCATCGATTATTTACCGAACCACCAAGACTACGTCAAGCATGGTTTTACCGGCCGAAACCTTTGTGGTGCAAACTTTCGAGAAGCTCCCCATTTGTTAAGCAATACTGGTTGGACATTAAGCTGGTGGTCTGGCCTGGGAATTTAACCCAGATCTGTGTGGTCACCTATTCATGTAGTGACAACGCCCAATGCTGCTTAACTTAACTGATTGGAGTCAACTACTCTCCTATTAGAGCTATCCAGGCCAAAAAGTGTAATTGGGGAGTGGCCTGGATTTAGAAGTATTATTAGAGCCTTTTTATATCCCAAATTTGGGACATTAAAAGTTCAGGAAATTCATGGGTAGGTATATAGTTTAGCAAATTCATCAGCAATGTCAAGGGTAGTTTGCATACGATAAACCACAGGCAATGTTTAGAAATTCTACTCGTACCATTAATTGAAGCCGCTGAAACATTCTTAATTTAAGAATATTATGATATCAGTTCCGAAAACTTGTAGTCGGACGATTCTTCGTGATGCTACCTCTCCTTCGACAAATCATCCCGTTAAATAAATATTTCATCCTAATATACGAGTTTTATTTGAACCACAACATGCGGAATACTTGCATCTATCTATAGGTGCTTTTATATTTGCTGTTCTACAGCTGACTAGTTATTCAACACTTCCTTATGACACGAGCCGTTTAGCTCTCTAAATATAAGTTAATTTTATATTTAGAAAAAAAAAAAAAAAAATGTGAAATAATTTAGATAAGTTATTATATCTATTTGAAGACCAACAAATCAAAACAAACATTTATTTCATTGGAATAAAAATGGTTGACTTAGCTTAGCAAAAACAAATCATTTCGAGGTAAGTCTTCGCCGTCGGGACACTAATCGATTATATAAATAATTTTCAGACTCATCCATCAATCCGTTTTTAGGGTTTTGTAGATACTTCTCAAAACCCTTATGCCGAGGGTGATGTGTCCGTCCGTCCGTCGCTCTTTGGTTCATAGGGCCCGAACCGTTCAAGGGAAAGTGCTGAAATTTGGAACCCTGGTGCAACTTTTTGACCCAACCAGAGGAAAAATATATAGAAGTCCATAATTAGATTTGCGCATGCGCAATTCAAAAAAATGTGGTAAACTCAAAAATTAACATTTTTTTAAATTTTTGAGTGGGGTATCAAATGAAAGCTGCTGACAAATCAAAACAAACATTTATTTCATTGGAATAAAAATGGTTGACTTAGCTTAGCAAAAACAAATCATTTCGAGGTAAGTCTTCGCCGTCGGGACACTAATCGATTATATAAATAATTTTCAGACTCATCCATCAATCCGTTTTTAGGGTTTTGTAGATACTTCTCAAAACCCTTATGCCGAGGGTGATGTGTCCGTCCGTCCGTCGCTCTTTGGTTCATAGGGCCCGAACCGTTCAAGGGAAAGTGCTGAAATTTGGAACCCTGGTGCAACTTTTTGACCCAACCAGAGGAAAAATATATAGAAGTCCATAATTAGATTTGCGCATGCGCAATTCAAAAAAATGTGGTAAACTCAAAAATTAACATTTTTTTAAATTTTTGAGTGGGGTATCAAATGAAAGCTGCTGAAGAGTAGAACACAAATATATATATCCTTTTTTAAAGTTTTGCATTCCTTATAGGGGAAAAAAATCAAAATATACCCAAAAAAAATTCCCCCCCCCCCAACCACTATAGATTGGCTGGTGCTAAAATTTCGAAATAATTCATGCTAATACCTTATATTAGGGCGATGATATTTCCGGGAGTTCATTCAAAGGTTTTAAAAATTGTCAATTTTGTGCGCAAAAATTTGGGGTGCGCCCAAAATTTTATTTTTCAAAAACTTTGAGTTGGGTATCAAATGAAAGCTGCTGAAGAGTAGGACACAAATATATATTTGCTTTTTTAAAGTTTGCATTCCTTATTGGTTTATTACTGATAAAAAACATTGTGACCCCCCGGGGAATCGAACCCGGACTCTTGAGATCGAAGACCAGAAATCATAATTACATAATGGGTATGCTTACTCATCTACAAAACCCTAAAAAGTACTTGGGGCAAGTACTTCCCTGTGATTTTTTTTTTAGACCATGCTTCACTATTATTGTTTACAGTTTATTATATATCCTACACTTGCTTAGTGACTGAAATTTTTTTTCACAACTTATTTAATAATATAGATAAATGTGTTTTTCTAACGCGATTATTCGATAATATTCCAATGTTGCAATAAACAAAATTAGTTTGTTTGGACACCCTGTAGATAAAAATAATTAGACAAATTGGTGATACGAGAGGCAGGTTATTACTTTTTTTCTGACTGGACACAATTTGCCGCGGTCCAATACTCCTTTACAAATCAGTTTTTTGTTTAGCAACTTCTGCCTTCCGCTGTAGCCTTAATTTCCCCGCTATTTACTTTGAATTTATCTAATCTGAATTGATATTACAAAGCAGTCGATAGATAAGTAATAAGTATCTAGTAATAGGTTTAGGTACACGTACAAGGTAATTTGTGTAAATAAATATACGTCACTTAACTTTTGGTACGTATTATCGTGATTTAAGATTCAAAAAAATATCGTGCTTAAAACTTTCAATTTCTTTGACTTTTCAGTAACAGCACGGAAATTCAAATGATTTTAACAAGAGAAATTTTAATAAACAGCTTTGTTTTCCGGTGAAATCCACATAGGTTGAATTCCGATGTTTTGCTTTCACTACTGGAAGCATCTTCAGGGGTGTGATGCATCGTGATGTTTACTTGAAGCAACAACAAGGCAAACAGTATATCAGTTGTTACATACACATACAGTTTGCAGTATGTCTTGTTGTTGCTTTAAGAAAACATCACGATGCACCACACCCCTGAAGATGCTTCCATTAGTGGAACAGAAACGTCGGACTTCAACCCCTTCACCCTCTTCGTGACACGGATTTCACCGGAAAACCAGCTGTTTATTACGAGTCTAATCTAATACAATTTTTTGCTATGTTTCTTTTACGATATAAGTTTAAAAAAAAATATATCAAAATAGTATTACCAAAGGTGAGCAATGTGATCGTTGACACGACACATTTTAAAGAACGATACTTTCTTTGTCTCTGAAAAAGAAAAAAATCATCAAAAATTCCTGGACATAAATCCGTTTTTAGACATCAGGGAATATTTCCAGTTTTCTGTCTGTCCTACATTTTCATGAACCGCCATTTCTTAAAAACTACCCCCGATTTTAAAGACACTATATACAGTTTATCGAAATTAGCCAACAAACGGTCCAGTAATAATTTCGACCATCTGCTCACATTAAATATTGCAAAATCGATTAATTTACTCTCGTACAAAAATAGTTCTTTTATATTATTTTTTCCACAATTTAAAAAAAAAAAAAGCGAAAGAGAAAGGTAAATCACTTTTAAAACATTTTTTTATATGTATAATAATAATTTATTAAAATTATTATTAATAATAATTTATTAATAAATCAATTAAATTAGATATTATTGGATTTAAAATAAGCCTCAATATGTATTTAAGGAGGTTAGTTTAAGTTCGTACCTACTATATTTTAAATTACTATTGGTTAGGTACACTTCATTACGCTGGACTAAATTTTTGGTACGAAACCAAAATTTATATTCGATTTGAGTGGAAATGCAGTGCGAGGTGAGAAGGGACTGCCACCGTGATAACAGGCCGTTCTGACGATCAACTGATAAAACTAAATTTAGAAGAGTTTTAAACAAACAGCCACAACTCCCACTATTTATAGACCCGTAGTTTTTTCTGCAGTCTCTCCGACTCTTAATTAAACTTATTTTAATAAAAGAGAGAACGTTTTCTCTCAAACCAGCTTGCAACTCATACAAAGAAGCTTCGTCGCAAACCAATTCATTCCTTACAAGGAAGCTTGGTAACAAACCAGTTCAACCCTTACAAACAAGCTTGGTAACAAACCAGTTCAACCCTTACAAACAAGCTTGGTAACAAACTAGTTTAACCCTTACAACTAAGCTCCGTAACAAACTAATCGGCTATATATAGGCTATTATAATAGTGGACTTTTTGTATTTTGAAGTGAAAGAGAGAGGGACGATGTTAACGTGAGTTAGCAGTGAAGTGATTTGCGAAATAGCAGCGGTGTGACGCAAGAGAGTGGTTCGAGAAAGAGTCGCAAAAGAGAGGGAATGGTGGGAGAGAGAGTGGTGTGAGAGAGAGTGTTGTGAGAGAGAGAACGGTGTGAAAGAGTGGTGTCAGAGAGTGGTGTACGAGAGATTGGTGTGAGAGAGCGGTGTGGGAGAGAGTGTTGGGTGAGAGAGAGAGAGCGGTGTGAGAGAGTGGTGTCAGAGATTGGTGTGAGAGAGCGGTGTGAGAGAGAGCGGTGTGGGAGAGAGTGGAGTGCGAGAGATTGGTGTGAGAGAGAACAGAGTTGTAAAGAGAGTGGTGTGAGAGAGCGATGCACCCAAACTGACTTATCTCCGTGCATTTTCAACTTGACAATTAGAAACAAACATCCTGTTCAATATCTTTTGTCGGTCTTACCGATTCTCGTCGCAAATTTTTTGCGGTGCGTTTAATTTTTTTATCGAGGCCCAGACGAAACGAAAGGTGGGACCGATGGTATGACTTGCCCCTGCCCGCGGCATAATCGGTTTTTTGTGGCAAGGGTTTATTCCGCACTGTTAGTAAATCGTGTCGTCACATAAAACTCCTTCTTAGTTAGACAGCGTCAGTGCATCTTACTGTCGACTGTTTTTATGTTAATTGTCTTCGACTTAAAGCGATGTTTTACACGTCCGACATATCCGCGCAAATAAAATGTTCTGCTTGAAATTACCGAGGGAGGGAGGACCAGGTACAGTACTTAATATGTTTCGGTACTTCGAGGCGGTAGGTCGGTCCGGGTACAGTGCTTAGTATGTTTCGGTACTCAAACTTTACTGCCCTCACTATATTGAACTTGAAGTTCTTCATTCATTCACACCGTTTTTACTGCACGACATTATTATTTAGTCCTTAACCTTTCAAAAACATTAAATTATTATTTGAATTTTCTTATTTAATTTTATTATGGTGGTTATTTTTTTTATACTTTTTACTGTCCGGACGGGATGACGAGTTGTATTTTTTAGGCTTAACTGCAGATGTACCTTCGTACCACACACCTTCCTATTCGTACCATATATATACCCTCCTCCACGTACTATATACCCTCCTCCTCGTACCACGTACCCTCCTCCTCGTACCACGCACACTCCTCCACATACCCTCCTCCTCGTACCACATATCCTCCTCCACATACCCCATACCCTCCTCCTCGTACCACATATCCTCCTCCACATACCCCATGCCCTCCTTCTCGTACCACGTACCCTCTTCCATAAACTACATACCACATACTCTCGTACACTAATATTTAATTATTTAATACTTTAAATTTATAAATTATTGATTCAATAATTGATAGTGTAAATGTTCCAATATAAAACCACGTTGGTTTTTATGTTTGCCTATTATTGAGTTTAGAAAGCAGCCTACAAGATACAAGACAAGTATCGTTTAATAACTTTACCGTTCTAGTCGGTCATTTACAAACGGATTAACGTACTATATTGTCAACCCTGATACACGTGTGTCTCCTTATGCAACCTTATCGACTACTAACCGTATAACCGTGGTTTGCTATACGGTAAGTGATATATTGCATTGCGTCTAGTTGCAGGGGGTCGGATTGCACTTGTTTACCAACTCTTTGCCGTACCTTTATTTTATCACTGATAAAAAATGACGATTCGTCCTAAAAATATTTTACAATTCTAAAGAGATAAATTTTATGCAAATAACTTTAAACTTTTACTAATCGAACTTTGACAAAATTCTCTTAAATATATAGAAAAGCTAGAAAATAGTTATCTCTCAGACATTCCAGTTATGTAATTAGGGAATTACATCCGGATTATAACATCCCTTTCGTCAATTACCCTAATTTTAAAACACCTTAGGTGTAGGATTTAAAAAAAATGTTTTTATGGAATGTAAACGCCGTAGTTTAGCCGACCCTTAGTCTATATACCTTACCGTCACAGATACCGATTTTATTACTTTCTCATATAAAGAGAAAGTATTGTGATGGCGCGAAAATTCGATTTTAGATGGATTTACCTAAATGTTTTGAGATCCCGCGGTTTTTTAAAAAATGTTTGTCGTCTTTCGTCTGTAAAGACGCGTGGAGAAGAGTAGTGAGTTAAAGGCATTTAAACGTGTATACGGAAAGCATCTTGGATATAAACGTCATGAAAAATGTATTGCTTATAATCAAATAGGGGAAATATACTTTTAAAAAATGTAATTCTTTCTACAACAAAAAATAATTGTATATAACACTTAGATTTGGTGGAATCCATCAATTTCTTTGTAATTGATATTCAACCCTTTTTTCTTTCACCTGATCTAGGGTGTGGAAAACAAACAAATTTTTGTGATAAGGTGTTGAATCGTGAGATTCGTATCGCAATCACAAGAGTAGGATCTAATTGGATTGCACGGCAGCTGGACATTCCTCACCACACCGATATCAAATATTAAACAGGCCGTTAAAATATAAATCTATTCCTCCGAGATATCTCAAGGTTGAATACTTTTTATTTATTTATTTAACGAGAAGAAAGTAGTGTATTTAAATTCGACGAAAAAGTGCCGAAGAAATATTACGGGCGTGTCACATAAGAAAAATCCGTACGCGTAAGTTATATCTGTTTTATAATTAAGTATACGCGTTGAAATTGTTTCTGCTTGCCTTCGTCCGTGTAATACAGCTCTGATTTTTAAATACGACAAAGGTACGTATGAAATATAACTGCGGGGGAAAGAGACGGGGACTTGGCAATATGTCACAGGTATCACAACCTAAATTATCTTAGCAAATATATTTTCAAATAAAAACCGAGGCCGGTAAGAATTAGTCGGTATTAATATTATGTTGTTTAGTACACTGTGTGGACAGCCATAATTTTGTAGTCCGACATTTACAAGTGTTTATAATAATTTAGACACTAGATTTGTATTTACTTGACGTCATAATGCAAACTCTAGATTCGTCTCTCATATAATAATACATCGTTTTTAAAAAACAAATTAAAAATTAGCAAAGTATGTAGATCAAGATAGCAAGGAATAGTAAACTAGAAATATTTAATAGCGTAAACAAATGCCCCTAACCAATCAGAATTATTATCGTACATTTTAAAATAGAAAAACCAAATTAAAGAAAACTAATATTATTTCATTTTAGTATAAAGGTCAGTGTAACAAAGGTTTGTACAAATGTCAAGTATAGGACTAAATCTCAGTAATAAAACCTAATTTTGTCTGATTGTAGTACCTGGCCTACGTCAGTGTAACGATCGTACAAAATCTCAGTGAAGAAAATAAATGTTATCTGATTGTAGTACCTAGGTCAGTATAACAGTAGTACAAAATCTAAGTGAAGAAAATAAATGTTATCTGATTGTAGAACCTAGGTCAGTGACTGCATAAATGTCTAGTCATGCCTTAATATATTTAAAATAAAATCTCTTATGTCAGGAAAATTAATCCAAAAGCAACAAAAAATGTTTATTTTATCGTTTAAAAATGTGGTAGACTCGTGTATGTATTATGCCTACATAATATATTTGTACATATCTATCTTCCTCTCTTGTTTTTCTAATATACAAAATGTACTTGTATTTATCTTCCTCCCTTGTTTTCTAATATACAAAATGGAATTTGTATCTGTCTTCCTCCCTTCTTTTCTAATACACAAAATATACTTGCATCTGTCTTCCTCTCTTGTTTTTCTAATATACAAAATGTACTTGTATTTATCTTCCTCCCTTGTTTTCTAATATACAAAATGGAATTTGTATCTGTCTTCCTCCCTTCTTTTCTAATACACAAAATATACTTGCATCTGTCTTCCTCTCTTGTTTTCTAATATACAAAATGTACTTGTATCTATCTTCCTCCCTTGTTTTCTAATATGTATACAAAATTTATATTTATCTGTCTTCCTCCCTTCTTTTCTAATATACAAAATGTATTTGTATATGTCTTCCTCCCTTCTTTTGCTATATACAGAATGTATTTGTATCTGTCTTCTTCCCTTCTTCTCTAATATACAGAAGATTTTTGTATCTATAGTCTTCCCATCCTCTTTAATAATATCGATAGAATTTGTGTCAGTTCCCCTATAATTTTAAGTTTTTTCATACGTGCTTTATAGATTTGATCTTAATGAATACGAGTGAGATTCGATTGCTGAAATAAAGTTAAAGTTTAAAGAGAATAAAATTATTATGAAAATTAAAATTGATTAGGGGCTCTGCCCCCTCGTTTTGGCCGTCGAAAAGCGGCTGCTACCTTAATAAACCTTCGCACAATTTTACATTTTACAATTTGACACGTTTGTTTGTTTACAAAAATTTTTTAACAGTCTTGAAGATAGCGTGCAAAAGACAGGCGAACACTTTGATTTTGAGTAAAATTTGACTATAATTAAAATATTGTGACAAACTACCATCAACTTTACTTTTGGTCTACTAACTAAGTTCGTACTTAGAATCATGAAAATCACATTGTCCACCAAAAATGGCGGGTCATGGCCGCTCTCCACCGGTTTGTTGTTTTCAAAAGCCTATTGCCGAGGTATTACCGCTGACGAACCTAGTCGACCATATATTCTTAAAAGGCACCAAAACATTTAGGGGAGACCGGGGAACAGAGGACCCCCAGGGTACAGAGGTCCACTGAGAGTTTTGATTGCATACTGGCGCTACTAAGCGGAAACCTGTATGATCTATAAGAGTTAGTTTGTTTCTAGACCTGAACAATCGCTAGCAGAGTTAACTAAGTTTAATCAATTTTTAAACACTTTTTTCAATTATCAAGGAAAGTGATCTAATATTTACGTTTTATATAATTAAATATAACATTAGTCTGACATAGATTTTTTAAACCATTTACATGTATCTGATAAACTTAGGTCTTATCTTTTTAATGTAAATTGTTTTCATTTGTTTAAGTCTGTCGTGTGAATGTTGTCAAAAAAATGTTTTTTAATGACATATGGCTTGGGGCACAGAGGACCGTAAAGGTATGGGGTACACCCCATTTTGTAGTTTTAATTTGTAAAAGAATGGGCACATGATTCTTGCGCAGGGGCTGAAGACGGCGATAACAATATTGTTTGGAGCTACTGCCAAATAAAAATAAATGTAGAATTTAATTTGTGCCCCTGGTGCAGGGGCACATAGGATCAATCGACTTTTTACAGAAAAAAAAACAAACTTATAATGAATTTAAGAACTTTGAGTCGGGGAACAGTTAGAGAAATGTTTATTCTAATAAATACTTCTCATTTACATTATTTTATTAAATAATGCTGAAGTTATCTGAACAGAAACTTTATTAGGTTCTATGTGCCCCGGTCTCCCCTACTTATACCTATACAAAATTCTAGCTTGATGTTAGTCAGACACTTTTTTGCATCTGCTAGACTATAACAACAGATTAATTTAAGAAAATTTGATCAAATGAAAGTGTGACATTAAAATGTCAAAGAAAATTGTGACATGATTATAAGTGATAAAGTTTTAGTAGGCAAGTTGATGCCTGAGTTACAAGGAAGTTATTTTACGGGAAATAGATGGGAACACGGGTTTTAATTGTGTAGTTACACTAAGATAACTACTTCCTTATGACATCTTAGTTGCACATCTGCTTTCCCTAAATCGTTCCCATTGTTTACATCTATAATAATGGTTTATTAACCGTAACACGTGGGGTGGCTTCAGAAAACATTGAAATTTTGTAGATCTTACTGGCAGAACCAACAAAAGCAACATACATTGTTGAGCACATCAGCATAAGTAACATATACATTGTTGAGTTTAAATACCCGAAGCTTTTCCATAACACTTGCTTTTATTTGGGTTTCGTTGGTAAAACAAAAAAAAAGAAACCCTTAAGTTTCATTTATGTGTCTGTCTGTCTGTCACTCTGTACTGTTCCAATAACTTTTGAATCAAAAGAGATAGAAACATGAAACTTGATAATATTAAAAATCATTTGAGGCGCACTCAGGAAAAATCTAGTGAACTCAAAATAATCAGTTGTTTAAATCCAATATGGTGGACAACTCAAGTCACGTAAAAAAAACATTTTTTTAAAACTTTGATGGAGTATCAAATGAAAGGTATTGAAGAGTAGATTACAAAAATATATAACACTTGTGGAAAGCGTTTAATTTTCAACGCCATTTTTTCAAAATTTTGCATGTTCCCTCCACCCCCTTAAAACTGTATTTCTGCTGTTACTAAAAAAAATGAAAAAATGTGCGGCCTGATGGGCCAAAGAAATAATAAGAATAGCAACTTGATCGGATTTCCTGGGAATCCAAGATGGTGGCTAATTCCTATCACGGGGAAAAAAATATTTTTTTACCAATTTATTTCACCTAGTCCTCTCGTAAACACAAATTAAATTGTTACTAAGAGATCTGTATTTTATTTTTTACTTCTCAAATTGGTAGTATTCATAGAGAGAAAGTATTGTCATGACGTTTTAAGGTCCGCCGAGTCCAAATAAGTATTTAAAAAATGTCTGTCAATAATATGCACGTCTGTGCAGAAACGTGTAGCCACAACTACTAAACCGATTTCAATGAAAACGGTCATACTTATTCAGAACAATCGTACCCCGAAGCAAAATCGATCGATTATTTTTGCTCTAAATTTGGAGACGCTGCCCTCTTCGACGATAATATAGTTTTTTATCAATCACATCAGAACATTTTTAGTTTTAGGACGCCCACGGATTCTCCGACGAAATCGTCCAGCTTGTAATTGTCGACACCGAAGACAGAGAGGGCCTGTCACACGTATAATTACTCGGTTCCGGTCTACAGGGCAGCCACCACGGCGGCACAAAGACACCCTGTCTCGACTCGCAGATAAAAAAAACAGACATTTGGCGAAATTCAAATATCAAAGGGAAATGAGGAGTTGAGTGACCGGACCCCGGTCTATCCGAAATCCTATATTTAGAGGTAAAACGGGTAAGGTCCCGTCAAGGTCTCGCGACCGGGTGACGATCGGACCTCTGCGGGCGACGTTTAAATTACCGGCGTGCGGAGTAACGACCCGTCTTATCATCGGTTTACTACAATGAAGGTGTAAAGGGGACGAAGAGACGTTTTGGCACCCGGGGGTCCTTGGTCTCGTTAGAACTTGGCATATATCCCCTTCTTGTACATCTGGCATCTCCCGACCACTTTCTTCTTGTAATCCGTATTTTTTCGAGTTTGAATTTTATTTCGGGTGTCAAGCTAAGATTCCGAGATGCACGCTGTCCGAGGCTCCTTATCAATCCGTGAAGACACCGACCCTCCGCCCGGATAAAAACCCATCTGACCAGATGCCGTCACTCAATTTCTTTTGTGCTATGAGGTCATACTCCATAATATACCTAATTAAAATACAAATCGCCATCCGTTTGTTATTACTTTTTTTTAATTAATTAAAATTGTGCATATTCATGTCTATACTTGATAGACATCTGTTTAACATTTATCTAACAATGTATAATATGTATATAATAATCATCTCGTTGGTGTATGAAGAGAGTAGTTGCATGTAAGAAAAATTTTTCCATGAAGATCATTTGTAGATAATTAGCAGCTGGGCCACTAACTACCCCGCAAAAAAAATGCATATATTTTAAATCCTTTCTATAATGTTATATATTATATAATATTAATTTTAACCCTAAAATTTGATAAACTGTTTATAAGTTACTATAAAATCTGTGTGACAAGTGGCTAACTCGATTATATGGCCTGAAAGAGGTAATTAGCTAAATATTTGACGACAACCACCCACATGCAAAAAAATAAAATTTAAATTAATATAAAGCATTTAATAAGAGGCGTTGTGGTGTGGGAGTTTTTCTCTTGCCCACTGCTAAATAAACAATCTTATGCTCACATTCGGACTTTAATTGTGACTAAACACGACAATTGTATGTGTATTACTAATTACAAGAATTGGACTTGTTTCGAATGGCTTTTAAACTTGACCTATTACTTTATACTGGGTTTGTCCTTAAAATATCAAAGTTTATATTTAAGATTTAAGTAGAAGTTGTTGCCTTGTTGTCGTTTATAGTTGTTGGAAATGACAATTATTGGCTTCCCAGTTTCTTTGGTGTCGCAGCTTCGGTCCTTTGCAATATTAGACATTTTTTATAATAGTGTATTTTAATTTAAATTCTACCAAATGGAGCTAATATTAAATACAGATAAGACTGCTTTACAAACATCTTTTAAAAAATACCAAGGAATCTTTTACAACTTTCAATTTACAAACACTTCTTTTTCTTAGGGAATAAGCGTAAAAAAGGAATTTTGTCCTAAAATATTCTTACAAAATCAAACACTACACTTAGTTATAGTACCACACTATAGGCCAAGCACCAGAGACTTAGAACCAGAAAAAATTCGGATAAAGCTGAATTTTGGTTTATGGTTTTATTTTGGTCCCCTGATGAACATACTGTTTTCCCATTTTTGGGGGGACCAAAATATGGTTTTTGGCCAATAACTTCATTCTCATCGATGATGCGACAAAAATAGATATTATTACAGTTGTAGAGCATTAAATTGTCAATAAAAAAGGTTCAATGTCATTTTTCACTAAAGTCAATAGTTTCGAAGCTATAGCGCGGCGAAGTGAGACATGATTTTTAGACTTTTTATTTATTATCGAGTGTCAATGTATTTTTCGTCTAAAAGTCATGTCGCACTTCGCGGCGCTATAGCTTCGAAACTATTGACTTTATAATGACATTGAACCATTTTTGTTGACAATTTAAAGTTCTACAAATTTGATAATAACTATTTTTGTCGTATCATCGATGAGAACGAAGATATTTGCCAAAAACCGAATTTTGGTTTCTTTTTTTAAAAATGGCTGCCAAAGCCGACCTCCCTCGTGGAGGAAAACTTAATATGTTCATCAGGGGACCAAAATAAATCCATAAACCAAAATGCAGCTTTATCCAATTTTTTCCCCGTTAATGGCCTTTTTTTAGCTAACGCTCTTGGCCTACTACGCCCAAGTCACAAAACAAAAGTTTGTATAATCAATTTTAATTCGCTTCATTGATAGCAGGGACTATAGAGAAAAAATAAAGAAAAAATGTCCTGGCTGGGAGAACTAACAAGTTAAAAAACTACTATCAAGTTAAAAAAAAAAAAACTATAAGCTTGTAATTTTGTACGAGAAACTGAACAACATAAAATCTCCTTTCGTCCAAATGCTGTCTAAAAATTGTGTTACTATAATTTGTATTGTAAGCGTGGATTTACAGTATTTTTGAGTTTTTAGGTGTTTAGAGGTGGTTAGAGATGGTTATATGTGTTTAGAGGTGGCTCTAGGTGTTTAGAGGTGGTTAAAAATGGTTAAAGGTTCAACGCGGTGGTTGTATTTAAATTCGAGGTACAACGTATTCGATCGAATGAAAAGCGAGAACGGTGTGAAGTCTATTATGAAATAGCCTAGTCGGAGCAAGACAATTTCAATTTTCGACACAGTCGAACAAAGTAATGCGATAGAGGGATGAAGTGGTGGGTAGAAGTTAGTCAGAATACGATGTACAGGTCAAGTGAAGAAGAAGAAGATGAAGATTTGACGACTGCACCGCACACATGCGCAGCACTCTCTTCCTTGCGATAGTCAAGGTTATTGGTGTTACATCCTTAACGAGTCCTCTATTTTTGACTGTCCCACGTCACATCTAATGCCGGTAAATCTCCATATCCCCGTCTATAAATAGAGGTGCAAGTGCCGACTTATCGACCTTTCTGCGATTGGAATCGTTGCTTAAGCACTCTGACTCTGGATTTAATAGAATAGGATTAGAAGAGTTCCGACATTAATTAGACGACAGGTTCACTTTAGCCTCCTTATACGAAGACAAAACCGCTGGAGTAAGTACCGTAACACGGCTTTTCACTTAAAAGAGGATTGATTCCATATTTTAAAGTCTCTCACGTAAGTACAGAAACCAAAGCGAGCTGACTATCCTTACTGCATGTTTCTCTTCACACTGTCTTTAAGCCAGGACACTGTATTTCTTCTTTATTTATTTGTACCTACAACTTCCAGACTTTTATTTTATAATAAATATAATATAATCTACACTCAAATGATTTTTAAAAAAGCCAAAATTTACGATAGCACCTAATTAAAATGAATTAAGATTGTGAATTAACTGTCACCTATTTATCTAATTAACGTTATATTTCAAACCGAATTTTTCTGAACAAATCAATCGAATGTTGTCTTCGGTTTTAAATTGAAAACATTTTATTTTGGACATTTAAAGGTTCCCTTGGTATAAAAAAAATTCTGTTGTCTGAGGATGTACGTTGCCAATTCGATTTTAACCGTATTCAGTGCACACATATTCAGAGATATCGTACCGTTTCAAACCGTGCAAATTTTAGGGCCACATGTTTGTCAGAGACAAATCTTGTAACTTACATTTGACAAACTTCCCGTCTACCTAAAAAGCCTGCACAGATTTATTCAATTCCGATGCCATTAGAATAATAAGTCATTATTAACAAAATCATTTGTTTTAGCCGATAAATCAATAAAGTTTCAGATTTATATGGAGACATTTTGGGTGTATAGATCGATAAAAAAAAATTTCAGAAATTGAACAAAGACGGATCATTGACAGCTTAGTGGAGTTAGATTTAATGTGAAGAAGACAAATTTATAAAAAAGAAAATAATATTGCATTTTTTGTCATTTGTTGATTGCTCCTATGAACCCTTGTAGTTCTGTGACTGTTAAAAAAAAACATTTTCCACTTTATTGGGCATGTTTTGTAAAAATGTGTTCTTATTTAAAAATAAAAAGAAATATATTATTATTTTAAAAAGCGTTATTTAAAGTAGTTAATTTTTCAAGTAAAATACATATTATTACCCTTTTCAATCATTATTCTTCACCTTAATAAGTTGTTTCCACCCAGATTTTGTGCAACAAACAACTGTTTATTCCGCAAAAAACTAAAACCAGTAAGTGGTGTATAACACCACTTAATGGTTAGCGTGGTGTGGACCACTGAAATTATGTGGTTACAAGCTGAATAAGTGTGATTACAAACTAAAGTGATCCGTGGAAGCCTACGAACATTGGTAAAGTGATCCGGTTGCAAACTGAACTGAAGTGGTTACAAGCTGAATAAGTGTAATTACAAACTAAAGTGATCCGCGGAAGCCTACGAACATTGGTAAAGATATCCGGTTACAAACTGAACTGATGTGGTTAAAAGCTAAGTACAATTTAGTACGTTTTCGTTTACATTTAACTACATTTGAATGCATGCATTAAAAGACAAGTGTCGGGAAAGAAGAGATCGATGATTAATTAGGCGTGTGTAAGACGAAGGTACATTTATTACGACGGTGACCTCGTTCGCAGTCCACCACATTTGAATAGCCGGCTAATTCGATTCATGAAATTCCGATTTTTAATCCGGCACGGAATCGTATGACATGTAGGACCTCAAAAATCATTCATTTAGATTTTTCTTAAACAAAGTCATTTTGATTGATTTCTAATGGAGGTTTTGATTTAAGAGACGCCGCGCCGTTTTGAAACCCCTTCCGATGGTATCCGAGAAACAACCGTATGACCGCTGACACGAAATTAACTCTCCGGCCTTCGGACTCAATTTTACATAATTTATGGAAACGATTTTTTCGACGATTCGGCTCTTCGGATCCGGTTAATATTAGATAATTTATGCTAAATCTAATTATACACTGACGATGAATTTCAATTTTTTGGAACAGGGAAAAATCCATATTTAAAAGTAGATTTGTCGGCCCGACAGCATCTTGCTCGGTATGAGAAAGCCAGAAATCTTTAGTTAAGAAACCCGACCAGCATCGCAACATCGAGAAAACGAAAATCTGTTTTCAATCGCACAACTTGCACGGTCAGACGGAGTAAGTTCCAGCCCGATAATCTACCGATTACACTAAAATTTAGTATAAAATTATACCTTTTAAAGGAAACTACTGATATCAACTTTAAATGACTTTTCCTCAGAGAATTTGTATTTGAGCAGAGCATTTTCTACCCGCTAAAGACAGAAAATATAGCAGTGTTTCTTAAAAATAAATAAACTAAAATAAATAGTAAATTATTTATTTAAATAATAGCTAAATAGGTATAAGGAACTATTAAAATAAATATAGGACAATGAGGGGGAGGAGGAAACAAAACTATTCTCAGTTTCACAATAAAATGGACTTTTATTCTAAGTTATTTTTTTAAAGAAATCCTTTACATTGGTCTCGCTTTTGTGAGTGTTTGTTTGTGGTTGACTGGCCAAATCTTTGAAGGGCTACTTAACACTCTTTCAGTAATCTAATTGCGACAATGAAAGTTGGCACTTAGACTCTCTAACAGTACAAAAATATTCTTTCGAATAATAAGTTAGTATGGGTCACCTATACTAACTTACGCTGATAAACAACGTAGCTTGCAAAAAACTAAAACTTGGAAACAATTTGATTGTTATGGAAATTTTCAAAGCGTTTTTTCTATAAACAGTCGACTTGCCGATGACTCAAAATGGATATAATCCCAGTAAAACTGGGCAATCCTAGACAGGAGAGTTTACATTGGTTCGTCAAAATAACTATTAAGGCAAAGAGATATGATTTTTGAGTAAGTGTAATGCCCAATGTATTTTTAATGGAAGAAATATAACACTTCTGTATATAAGTGACAATATTCCTTAGTCTTCGTTAATCGCACCGGCTCATTTAGTTCAACTCTGATCTCTATTCCATTTGTTAAAAAAACTTTCTCAGGCTAACTAACGACAATGTCGAAATTCATTGGATTTTTAAAACTAAACAAAGCAACTAAATTTATAAATTGAGCATCTTTCTATAACAAACCCTCTCTCTCAAATCCTATTGGAAATAATAAAATGATAAGGCATGGTGAAGTTAATAGTAGAAGGCTACTTGCACCGGGCGAAGGACAGTGGCGTAATCTCGATAATACAAGAGTAGGTTCGACACTGTTGTCTTACTCAAAATCTCGAGTCAGGAGAGACAAACGATATAGAAGTGGAAGCGGATTAAAGACAAGGCAATGAAGAGTGGCAAGGTTTGCTAAATCAGTGTACGAGGTAGGTCAGTGTCACCAGTCAACTCTTCTCCTATTGTCCAAGGTTCCTTCTGTCCCACCTCTATACTTACAACTCGATCTACTCCTCACTTCCAAGTACAAGTACAAACACTGCAGCGACCTCTATCTTAACCACTTCTAACCACTTCGTAACTCAACTAACCACATCTAACCACTTCGTACCTCAACTAACCACATCTAACCACTTCGTAAGTCTACTAACCACATCTAACCACCTATAACCATTTCTAACCCCCTTAAACCACCTCTAACTTCCACTAAGCCAGATCTTTTAATAAAAAAAAAAAAAAAATCGTATTCAAGGGACTTTAAAGCGGGTATATCCATCAAAATCTTATAATAAAATTGTTGTACCACCACATACATACATACATACATTACAAATAAAATTATTTAAATTAATGTATTTAAAAAAATGTAAAAAATTGAAATGTAAAAATTGAAATATGAAATAAAGGGAAATTAAAAAAAAAAAAAAAAAAAAAAAAAAAAAATAAAAAAAAAAAAAAAAACATACTACGTATGGAAAAAAGTAAACAAGTAAATGTAAAAAATAGTCTGCCAATTAGTGTAGCTATTACTGTCAAATTTATTTAATTTTCATCACATTATTTGAATCCGTCAAAATTGTTTTGAATGAATTAAAGTATCAATTCAGCAAAATTTAATGAGCGCAGATGTTTGAAATTAATCTGCGGGCTCTCCGTAGGCTACTTTTGACAAATCATCTAAAATTGATAAAAATTAGATAAGAACTTTTGAAGATGAGGTGATAATAAATACAATATGTTTGCACGTATGTGAAAGAGAAATAAATGAGCGCAGAAGGTTAAGACCTAAATGGATCTAACAATGGGCCAATTATTATTGCCTACTATCAAAATTCCATTAATATCGAACGAGTAGTTTTTAGGGTACGCTGGTTTGCAAAAATTGAACCGACCGACAGACAGACAGACACTGTATCAAAAATGTCCCATGTTGCCTGAAACGGATTTCTGTCTTGGAATTTTTGAAATTAGAGACATAAAAAAATTTCGTTCTTCAGAACAATCACATAGCTTCCATTTAGCTTTTAAGGTAAGCTAAAGCTAGGAAGCAAAAAGTTTGAGCAGCGCATTTTGAAAAGAAAAAAGTTCGGCCGAAAAGGCGCAGAAGGTTGAAATTAAATTGGGACTAACAGTGAGCTAGTAAAATAACGCACAGTTCAATTATGAAGCTGTTTGGTTTTTCTATATAAAGTTGTTCAGTTATAAAGCTGTTACGATTTTTCACTTCAAAGTTACTCGTATCATGAAATTATTGAATCGAAGATGATAAAAATGTTTACCCTATTTTAGACCGAATTTTTTAGTAATTGAGGTATAACGTTGCAATTATTTTTATTTGGTCTGATTCGATCTAGATCCTGATATTTGTCTGTCTTCTTTCCTTTTTAATGTCAATTTAATTGTTGAATTATTTATGGAGGTGTTCCCTTTAATACATCCTATTTCCTAAATAGATCATTTTCTAAATACTATTTAAAATATTACGAATGAATCGGACTAGTAAACTTTTGGAAATCGGTCGGTGACGGAATTACTTTTGGAAAACGGTCGGTAGCTAGTGAGTATGTTTATTGTAAACATATAAATTTAGCGGTTTGTTTTTGTTATTTAGTTGCGCGTTCTCTGTAGGGAAGACTAATTTGCAGGATAACTTTAAAACTCGTATTCTGATTTCAAGGGAATTTGTTACGACAGTTAACGGACCGGCAGAAAAGATTTCCAGATGCTTTCTTCTAGTGGTCTTACCACACAGTACTAAATTGTATTTCTGTATATTTAGACAGCCATATGCAGGTCTGTTGTCGTGCATATGGCTAACATGTTTCATGAGTTTGCATTCGTGCATTATGTCATGTCACGGTTTCATCACAACTCAAAATATAAATTTTTACAAACTGGCTCGTTTCGACGAGATTTCTCTTGAAAAAATTACCGCTTGAAAACCCTCCCGACCATGGGTTTTGTAAGGATGACCAGCAGAATGTAAGGGTGACGCTGTGAGAGGTATATAGTGCACTATGTGCAAGGGTTAGATTGCGGAAGAAGCCAAGGTGTGAATGTGGCACTACGTATCGACCAGCGGTCGGACAGCGGCAGGGCTAGGGTTTCCCTGGCTTGCATCGTCCCCCGCACCTTCCTCTCTTTACGCAACTGCATATCAATCAACCCACCTCACCCGAACTATAAATAAACTTGTCTCGACCCGAAATCGCCGTCGTACTCCCGTTCCGACACCCACGTTTCCTTGCTTTTCACCGGTCTCCCATTATTAATAACTTTTTTCGGGGTGCCTTCCGCGTCAACTCCACTGCCCGAGAAGCGACACCTGTTAATTTGATTTTAATCAGATACTAATTACCGGCTCGGGTCCTTGTTTCCTTTTAAAATATTTTATAATATTCAGGAAATGTTGTCGGTGGAAGAGGTGGCTAGAAAGTTACGGCCAGCTTGCTAGTCTTGGGCCGTTCTATCTGCTTAATTTCAGTTTTCTTCCCAAAAATTCAAACTTCAACTCCTCTCGCCATTTAAACCTCCAATTTATCGAGTATACAAATGAGATTGCACTGAGCAATGTTTTTGGTTAAATCTAATTTATTAGTGCTAATGGCAAATCTAGTATAATAGTCCTAGAGTGAAAAATTAGATAATATTTAAATTCTTCGTCTATTTTGTTTATGGTTGATCTAAAGGCCCCCATACACGTTCAAAATGGTTGCGCAAACATTTTGACCGTGTATGGGGCTGTTTGATGGTTGCGCAAACATGATGTTGGACGTGTATGGCCTAAATTATATTGATCATGTATGGGGGCCTTAAGAATTTATCGATTTTGCTTATTCTCTACAGAAAATGTCATGTCATCGTTGGTCTATTACATAATGCTGAATTTATAATAATATCAACCAGCATATCATAATTAAAAAAAGGTCCTTTAATATACTTATATATTATATAGATCCTTTAACATAACATGTATATAGATATTTCAACATAACGTGTATATACAAGTTAACAGATAGATTCCATGGCTCCTCCTGAGTAAAAAATCTTCAATATATCTAAATATATTTGTAGCGTATAAGACGAACTTTGATTTGGTACCGGACTTCTAGCGCATCACATGGTCAACTAGTTCACTCAACTACCGTTGAATGATATTTAAGTCCACTCAACTATAGTTAAATGATATATTCAAGTCCGCATTTAATTCATAGTATTTATATTTCTTTTAAAATTGAGCATAAAACTATTAAAACAATGCATTGGAGAGATGTTTGTAGGGAAGAAGCTAAGAATAGAGCTGAAGCAGATAACTGGCATGCCTGTGTTTGCCTTATCAGTCACATCTCTAATCTAATTGCGGCCCAAACATTTCACTGTTGGCTTTTATTTATTTGCTCGGTGGACGATGACAGGTAAATGGAAAACATACGGTGGCATCTTATTATTCCTTCCAAGACTAATGATAAGTATTGCAAATTATCAATTTCAAGTTTAATTGTTTCATCGATCCTTTTAACTGGAAAAATGTATCTGTATTTTACTACGTTTTTATTAACTTGGTTTCTTGTTTGTCCGGTACAAATCTTGCAATCGATTTGTAATTAACTTCCCGAGTAGCTAGACATTTGAAACTTTTAGAATAGCTCAGAACACGATGACAATGCTTTATTTTAATACTTTTAGCCATCTTTCAGCAGAATTTAATTAGTTTTCAGCAAATTTTGCTGTATGGAAAGTTAGTTCGGATAAAATCCGCAAATTATTTCTAATCAACATGGCAATGAAACACTCATACTAAGGAATTGTTTAACCTTTATTTTAATCTTTATAAATGATAATATTTACTGGAAAGCAAGTGAGGATAGATTGAAACGCAGCCTCTAGAAGGGAATGCAACCACAGATGCTTGACGCCACAATGATTTAACCACTCAGCTACATAACCAGCTGAGATACATTATTTGAACCCTGTA
Source organism: Gerris buenoi (assembly GCA_001010745.2). Classification (NCBI taxonomy): domain Eukaryota; kingdom Metazoa; phylum Arthropoda; class Insecta; order Hemiptera; family Gerridae; genus Gerris; species Gerris buenoi. The sequence goes on from KZ651117.1 coordinate 61,417, forward strand.
ACTCATTTTAATATTGTCTGACGCAGAACATTTTCCCATTTTCCAGTCTTGACGCCTCAGAGTTATAGGGCATAAATAATGAAAAACGCCCCAAAACCAAAACAAGTCACAGAGAAAAACGGTGTTAGACTTGGCCTAAACAATCCATACAAAGAGGTTTGGAAAAAGTATGTATAATTGACTTTTTTGCCTATGGGCACCCTCACTATTAGATGAAGATTATACAGTGAGAAAGTAATGAGATTGATTTACACGTTCTATGGTTCCCTGAGTCCAAAAAACTAGATTTTTTAAATAAAAGTCTGACTTTCTTTGCAGTTTAAAGTACTATGTGGAGCCTATACTATACTGGGCTGATTTATATTAAATTTGACATATATGGGTCCAAAAGAAATTATACCCCAAAACTAGATCGAGAAATGACATTTATTTCTATAAATCCGAGAACGCTACCAAAAAAAACTAAAAAAAAAACGAATTTAATAGGGTCGTAGGAGTGGGGGTCGGACCAAGTGACATAATACCTACTCACGTATATTTAAATAAGAATTTAATAATCCGTCGTTTTCCGGGGAAATATCTAGTTTCCGAAATATTGATGATGATATAATTTGATTTAGCTGAAAATCTTAAAACGAAATTTAATTAATTTCCTATTAATAACTTTATATCAGTTTCATAATTAATTAAATTAAATTCGATATTTTATTGATTTAAATTCGGTAATGCAATTTATATGAGAAAGTTTTGTTCTTGTTTTTCGGGACTTCTTATTGTGTTAAAATCGATTAATTTCTATCGGACAAATAGAAGGTAGCTAGGGGATAGAAACACTTACAGATGCTCACCATGTGACCCAACACAATAATCTCCACCATATTAAATTCAACGAAAAAAAATATCTTCTTATAAAAAAAATGTTAGGTTGATATAATTAGGCTTGGGTTGATTGCGGACCCAACAGCTGACGTACCCGATAGGGTTGCCACATCTTAACCACCTTTAAAAAATATAATACTAATATATATGTTTTTTTTTTATTAAAGACACCGGAATAAAAGGGATAATTAGGAATAGTAGGAGTTTTTTTGTAGGGTTAAAAGGGCGCTTCCTTCTTGGATCCCACACCAATCAAAAAGAGCGTTTTTTACCCCAAACTTTTTTTGTTCTTTACGCTTTAAAAGGTAGAATTTTTACACAAAAATCGTGTGTATAATTACAGGGTCGGGGTGTGTAATAGTGTTGTTAACTATTTCTCGATGGGGATGGTTGGATGTTTACTTCCGGTCGTAAGCCGACTACCGAACTATCCAGGTTTCATTCAGCCCTTTAAACACTACAGGTAGTCCGCCCGATAATAGTCCGAGATTTTAATCGACAATCTGCGCTCGGATATTTCAGGTAGCCAAGTGAGCTTGTATCCGAACAGCTGATATACGACATAGCTTGTCTTCCGTATCTACCCTTGTAACAAATACTTCACATTTATATTACAAAGTCCTCGTCAAATTCTCATTTTTTATAAAAGAGAGCCACCAGATGTCAATTTAAAGAAAACGAGACAGTTATTTAATTTACCTTAATTTTAATTTGTAGAGATTAATTAATTAAAACTAATTTGTCCGTGTTAAAATGTATTAATTTAAGCAGGTAAACTACTAGAATGATCACTTACAGTTTCGTTGGGTTTTTTATTGGAACGAAGTTCCTTATGGCACTTTCTGGATCCCAGGAGGGAATCCGAAAAAAACGACCAAAATCACCGTCACAAAATCACCGTCACAAAATAACCGTCACAAAATCCCCGTCACAAAATCTACCGATGACAATAACTTGAGTAAAAGTTCACCTAGTTAGTTGAAATTTGGTACATATGTTCATTTTACCAATGCCCAAGCTAAGTTCGTTGGACAACCTTATCCGCCCAAGCGTTTACGCGCTCGCATAAACGTAAGCTTCAATAATGTTATGACGGGGAAAAGTGTTATTAAGGAAGCCTGTTACTTGACTTGTTTTGTTTATTTTTGTTATAATATATGTCAAATGTCACTTATTTTAATCTAACATTCTTTAGCTTTGGCCGTGATGCCAAACTTCTCATCCTAAAAAAATTAATTAGGTAATTAAGTTTAGTACTTTCTTTTTAAGTTTAGTAGGTACATACTTTCTTTTTAAGTTTTATAATTGTGTTTAAGGAAGTACCAGTGGTACTCCTCATTTTCATTCATCGTTCAATGTAGAACCTCTCCAGAAACCTTTTAAACATGTAATTAGAGTCAATTTTCTATTAGAACGTATTTAAATATTTTGAAAAATTGTTTAGTTTGGCCTTTTAAGATTTTGTTTGGTCTTGATCATTTTAATTAATGTTAAGGTAAACTTCTTTTTTTTTTTTTTTTTTCTTTGTTTTCATAGTTTCCTTGAATCATTTTTTGGTGTCATTTTTATGTTTGAAAATAATTTTTTGTTATTAGCAGATGACATTCTCTATTTTTTTGGATGGTAAGTCAAGGAACGAATTTGCTGTAACCTTTACAACCATCTTTATCAAACTACCTCAGCTCTTTTGACTTAATTTAATATATACAACCGATTTAAACTATACTATAATTGGTTCTTGTCCCCCATGAATAAAAGAACCTGGCGCTCTGAAAAATTTGTACAAGTATTTTTTTTATTGTAATTATATTTTTAAAATTACGACCCACCCCTAACTACCAACTGAATTGGGCGTGACAATATTTAATGTGCTTGTCACAATATTCGTTTTTTAATGAAAAAATAAAGTTTTATTTTTATCAAGCATTGTGAATTTATTATTATTAAAAGTGAAGACTCACGTTGTATATTATACAGAGGAAATAGAGAGTTGCAGCCACCACTATCTGATGGGCTGAACCATCCACATCTGACTGTATAAATAGTAATAGACTTGAGATGCATCAAGATAGGACATTTGCCAAACGTGGCATTGAGGGACGGCTGCTGTTAATTCCTGCCGAGATCATCACGGTACATAGTTTTACTTGGAATACAGTTTTACTTGAAATACAGTCTTACTTGAAATACAGATTTACTAGTAATAATGTTTTACTTGGTTGAAATGCAGTTTCACTAATTTTTACTTGGAATACAGTCTTGCTTGAAATGCAGTTTTACTAGTAAAGCATTTTTACTTGGAATACAGTCTTACTTGGATTACAGTTTTACTTGGAATAAAATTTTACTTACTATACGTGTAAACTTATTAAATGGAATTTTTCTTGTTGTGTTCAATATACAACAAGTGGAGTTAAGGAGAAGAAAATTAAATATATGAAAGGCTTCCGCAAGAGATCAAAAGTAAAGTCTATGTACTATAAACATGAACATGACAGGTTCATGTATTTCTGTTCATAGAATCCCTGACATGGATTCTAGAATTTGGTGTTATACTTGAAATACGATTATAATAATTAATAATTACACGATGAAAAGAACTTTTTAAATTTTCTGCCATATATCACAAATTTGAAACCCGACAAAATGAAGATTGTAAAATGGGATGTCAAAACAAATAAAATAACTTGCGCATTTTTTCCGAACTAACTTTCCATACAGCAAAATTTGCTGAAAACGAATTAAATTCTGCTAAAAGATGGCTAAAAGTATTAAATTAATGAATTGTCATCGTGTTCTAATCTACTCTAAAAATTTCAAATGTCTAGCTACTCGGGAAGTTGGTTAAAAATCAATTGCTAGATTTTTACTAGACAAACAAACAAACAAGAATGCAAGCTAATAATAACGTAGTAATAAAATGAACTCAACTTACATAACGTAAAAATTAAGGTAATGGAATTGCTTATGGCTACATTTTCTTGATTTGGTCGTGCTGGGAATCATTTATTTCATAAAGACATGGTTATACCCTACATTTTATTTAACAATTGTTATATTTTTAAATAATTTTGCATATTTTAGTTATGTTAGGCTACAACAACCAAGTATTGACAAATTTATAAAATTTACCGCCTTTTTTAAAATCGGTCAACATTGTTTTGACAATAATAATCAGAAGTTTGGATCCTTGAAGGATAATAAGAAGAAGAAGACTAGTACTCTTTCATGCTAGGTGGCAACGTTTCGACTACTCGAGCCATTTTCGAGCCTAAACATAAAATTTATTTATTGTAACATGACATACATAAGGATAATCACGGTAGATAACATTATGGAAATAATTTTCAGGGATCCAAACTTCTGATTATAAACCTTCTACAGGGTACAATTAGCTTTTATATATTGTTTTGATACTTTAATTGAATTAAAGTATTAATTTAGGAAAATTAAAAGAGCACAAACAGTTGCAATTGATCTAGGGTTATCTACTCGCTACTTTCAAACAACCTTCCAAAATTCATAAAGATCAGAAACTTCAAAAAAGTCAGAAATAGGTGTAAATAAATGTTTATTTGTGCGCTTGTGGAAGAGAAAAAAATAGGTTTAGAAGGTTGAAAATTATGTGGAACCAAAAATGGGCTAATTATGACCCACCATCCTAATTTCATTAAAGTCGGACAAATAGTTTTCAAGATATGCTAGTTCGCAAAAATTGAGGGACATTCACGGAACCAAATATTATGTTCCCTGAGGTCTGAACCGGATTTTTAAATGAAAAGAGACAAAATATTTTTGTCCTTCAGAAAGATCTCATGCACATTACCGTTAGCTTTGATTAAATCGGAAGCAATACTTGTTATTGTGTAGTTAGCTTCCGTTATCTTTGGTAAGTTCGGAAGCAATACTTATTGTTATATAGTTAGTTATTCCTTAGAAAACAAACTTCAATACTACGAATAGTAGAAGTGAATACTTGTTATGCAGTTATTCATAGCAATATATTCTCCTCACACAATATAGATCTAAGATATAAGCTAAACCAATGTCATTTTAATTGATTTAAATTGTTACTTCCTTATTTAAATTTAGTTTTTGTATTTAAATAGGTTTACTTTCGAGCTTACTGTAGATAACGGATGCATTGTGATCGTTTCATGATCGTCTGAAAGACGATTTTTTTATTTCTCCAATTTCAAAAATAACTGGACAGAAATCCGTTTTAGACATTATTTATTGTTTTGTGTCTGTCTGTGTCTGTCCGACATTTTGCGAACCACCATGTCTTAAAAACTTCTCGTCCGATTTTAATAAAATTTGGATGGTATTTGGAGGGTATATTATTATTAATTATAGGCCCGAAGAAGCCCAGGTATGAGCGAAATGTAAATAAAAAGTTTTTTTTTTATTGACTTTATTTTTCATCATTCCTACAGACACAATTAAAATGTATAATAAGTAAATATTTTAAATTTTGGTGTCCTATTTTAGTATCGATGAATAGTTTATAATTCAAATTAAGATGAATCATTTTATCATACTGACAAGATAACAGCGGCAATCATATTATCATGTTAATTATTTAAAACAGCAAAGAAGTCAAAAGTAAAAATGAAATTTTTGATTTGCCGATGTTTGTATCGAATTATTTCTTTGTTCAAGGCTTAGTAGTATTTATATTTAAGTGTCAAATTTCCGAAAAGTCGGAAAAAGCTTATGTCTGTTTTTTACTTTTGGCTGAGGCTTGTTATCCTCGATTTATAGGTGATTTATTCTTGGAATAAACGAGGAAATTATTTATTTCTATTATTGCTGATAATATTTCTATTATTAACTAATCAAATTAATCAAACTAATCATGCCCCCCCCCCCCCCTCTCCAACAAAGATATTCTTCATTCATTATAAATATCTGTCAGCCTAAACAAAACCTAATTCTACACTTTTTACGTTTAACTTCTAAAATGTAAATAAATACTTTATTCAATGACGGTTTAATCTACTATAGTTAAAACCGAATTCTATTCATATTCCGCCTAAATTTAAAATTATATATTCAATCGAAACAGCTAATTTAATTGCCTGTCCTTGCCGGCTGCTAAAATTAATTAAGCATTAACACACAAGGAAAAAATACACTCAGAGATACTAAAGTACTAGATTACTAAACACCAGAGATCTATAAATTTCACACACTTTGTATTTACTATTTAGCTACTAACGATATTAATGTTTTACTGAGAATAAGAAGTATTAGAGTCCAGGAGATAAAGTGCAGAAAAGTGTCTGACTAACATCAAGCTAGAATTTTGTGTAAAAATAAATGCAATTTTTAAATTTTTGGTAGTTTTATTACTACGGAAAGATTAAATTTTAAATAATCCACATTACAATTATCAATAACTACGGGAGACATACAGAGAAAAATACACATGGTGTATTTTTCTCTGTATGTCTCCCGTAGTTATTGATAATTGTAATTTGGATTATTAAAAATAAATGTTTTGGTGCCTTTTAAGAATATATATTGTCGGCTAAGTTCGTCTTTGGGACATAGCTTGGCAATAGGCATTTGAAAAAAAACAAACCGGTGGAGAGCGGCGATGTCCCATCCTTTATGGTGGACTGAATTCGAACTTAGTTAGTAGACCAATAAATCAAGTTGGTGGTAGTTTGTCACTTAATAGGTTAGGGAGTCAAATATTACTCGATATCAAAGTGTTCTCCTGTCAAGGGACAGACTATCATCAACATAATTTTTGGTCTACTAACTAAGTTCGTACTAGGATCATAAAAATCACATTGTCCACCAAAAAGGGTTGGACATGGACATGGCCGCTCTCCACCGGACTGTTTTTTCTTTTTCAACTGCCTATTGCCAAGCTATGTCCCGTAGACGATCTTAGCCGATCATATATATTTTTAAAAGGCACCAATGCATTTAATTGTATACAAAATGCGAGCTTTTAAAAAGCGTTCAAGCAGACACTTTTTTACACGCTATCTCCTGGACAATTAGTGTAATAATAACCACTAACTAGCAACTTGTTAATCGGTAGGTACATTTTCCTTGGCCCTCCGAGCCCGAAATATTTCCTTTCCGACGAGAATTTCTGCCTCGTAATATTCACAATAATTAGAACACTAAAAAATGTAATCGATTATTGTTATTACAACCGCATAAAGTGGTTGCACATTTTAAAATTTCCTAATTTAAACTTCGTCTTTTATATGGAAAATTTGTAAAATGACCGGCTTCATTGCAAAAATGAAACGATAACGGATCATATTTAATACTAAATATGTTGAGAACAATTTATTAAACCATTACGGTATCCGCCATTAGCAGAATATTACCTACAGAGGTTTTTCCAAGAACGTATCATGTATAATTTTGGGTAATGAACAATGCGATGGTAATATTTCATCCCTTTTTTGGGATATTGTTTAATCTTATTGAGTCGTTCACACTGTTTCTTTCATTTGGAAATGTAAATATCGTCAAAACTAATTTATAAAAATCATGGAATGGTCTAAAGCCGAGTTCCTAGAGATCAAGCGATAGACAGTCTGACTTCCAGTTCCTACAGACGATTGTACCTATAGTAAAGAATTTTGACGAATTTATATTGTACAATTTTACTAATGAAAGGGACAGCGTAAATGTAAATACTCAAAAAAGTTTGAGAATATCCAGAAAAAGGAATGAAATATCACCTTGTTTATTAAAAAAATCGCATCGTTTATGACCCCTGAAGACACGTGATTTTAAAATTATATAAAATATAAACAGGAAAGCAGAGAGGAAAGCTGAATGATCGTGTATTTATCCCCTTGTCTATTTTTAATTTAATTAATTACAAAAACATTTATCGTTGAAAAATCAGGGAAAAGCTATTTTCTTTCTTTCTTTCTCCTGTTTTAAAATCTGAATTATCGAATAAACTCATCTTTACTTGAATTCAAATAAATTGACAAACCTCTAAAAATAATTTTTATTTAAATAACAGTTAATTATTTTTAAGTAAAATAATGATTTTAGGAATGTATGCGTGTACAGTGCAGTCCCTGTAAATACGTATAATATTTTTATTTTATTGATATGTAAGAATATATTTAATTTAGTCCACTTAGTCACCGATTAACTAATAATAAGTTTAATGAATTCTTTTCATTAATTTTCACACTTTTGCTATTAACTTATTTTACTACGTTTTTATTAGCTTACTTTCTTGTTTGTTTGTCCAGTACAAATCTTGCAATCGATTTTTAACTAACTTCCCGAGTAGCTAGACTTTTGAAACTTTTAGAATAGCTCAGAACACGATGACAATACATTATTTTAATACTTTTAGCCATCTTTCAGCAAAATTTAATTAGTTTTCTGTATTTCGCAAGTTATTTTATTTATTTTGATATGTCCCATATTTACCATCTTCATTTTGACAGGTTTTAAATTTATGACAGAAAATTTAATAACGTAGTATATAAAAAGTTCTTTTTATCTTGCAATTATTTTGGTATTAATTCGGATAGAACCGAACCTATTCACAACAATATTAAAATCAAATTAACTCCTCTAACACGAATTTTGCATAATTGTTTTAAAATAAGTATTATAATGATAATTAGTACACACTTCAATAAAAAAATACCATGGTGGTTTAAACGACCACTTTGTGTTTGTTTAAGTGTACATATTATTAAACCCTTCAATGTACTTTAAAAATTATAATTCAAGTCGAAATTAAATATATCCTAATAAATATGTGATACAAAGACGGTTTTCTACAATATTGAGGATATATTTATGCAGTCACTAGATAGTTTAGGTAATGACAGTGGTTAGTAGCTCCCGATATTGGAATCCAAATGTGTACTAGTTGTTTAGTTTAAGTAGTGCATTTTCTTACTTGGTGTAAGTAACATAGACATATTATATGTAGAGGTAACAGTTATCAGTCGCGAAAGTCCAAATATTTCGGGTAAAGGATTTGTCATGATGTAATTTCAGTATGAAGGTAGAATACCCAGGGAGGTGCCCTGAGTCGGGGAGCAAGGGTTGGCAGACAAGGACTTTAGAATAAGATAAAATGAAATAAAATAAGTAAGACAGTGTACTGACGTGGTTGTGCGAAGGCGATGACTCGCTCTGTGGTGGCGGAGGACTCGTCGGGTTCGTCAGTGGCGTGCTGCCTGAAGTCGGACTTGACGTCGTCGAAGAGTGTGGTGAGCGGTGCGGCTATGTTGGGCATCTGTCGTCCCGTCATGTTGGGGGCGGTCTCCATGCCCAGCTTGGACAGTATCTCCCTCTTGATGGCCTCCAGAGAGATGGAACGTATCTCGGAGCGAAGTGCACAGGCAGGACAGTGTGCTAGGGAGCAGGACGGTGCCAGTACCAAGGCGAGTGCTAGCCACAGGGCGAGCGCAGCCGATATCATCTTACAAGCCCTTACCGCATAGCTAGACGCCGGCTCCTTCTCCTGCCTGTATTCAACACACGGCTCGCTACAGTGTTACAGCTACAGTCACCCCTCTGTCACTACAACACTCCCCCACTCCAGCCATACACATTACTACACTCCCCCGGGTCCCCTCCTCTGTCCCCTCCACTGCTCCTTCCAATACATAAAAAACTATTCGCAACCAGTCGCGTACCCAGGGGCGCACAAACCCCCTTTTAGATTCTAGTAGTGCACAAGTAAACATCCCCCTCCCTCACACATCAACCCACACACATACACGCAGGCATATTATATATCTGTGGCAAGGAGTCAAAATATGATTGGAGCGAATTTATTTGTCTTGGAGTAATTGTAAAATTGGTCTCGCTGTGAAAAATCAAAAACTTTAATTTAAATTAAAACTACTGAAAACAATTCTTGGTATTACTTTTTTATTGCGGAAAAACAAATGCAATGCTATTAGTCAGTTTTTCTTAAAAGTTTCCCAATATATTATATTTTTCCCAATCCTAATAAGGTTAAAGAGTAAGGCAAACTAAAAATTTAAAAAAAAAAGTTGGTTTATATATTAAAAAAAATTAACGCAGAGCAATTTTTTTATATAGTAATTTAAAAAAATATTCCATTAATTTTAGTAATCTTATGTCAGAGGTAGATATTAAAATTTGCCGCGCTATCTACTCCTGCCTATCTTTGAAGTAATATTGTTGGCATTATTATGATGTGTCTACCAGATCATATATTGCCACTTCAAAAAAAAATCTTGTTAGGAATACAGCGCATCTCAGGAACTATAAGTATGTCCAAGAGATCCAATGTATTTCCACCTTTAAGATCTCCCTGAGAGCTACAAAGTAGTGCAAAAGCCCTAATTTTGTACAAAAATGGACATATCACAAATGATTCTTGCCACAAATATATACTCTTGGTGAATTCCTATGCTTCTCTACATTTGTTACTATTAATTTCTTTTTGGCACTTTTTTACTTTAGCACCCCCCTTGGTTCTAAACAATGGTCTGTCCGACTAAAGTTTCAAAGGTTTGTGTTTTTTTCTCTCCAAAAAATTGAGACTCCTGGGGCAGTTTTATATTTAATATTCTTTTATCTTAATAGTTGATTATTATATACACAAGTGCGATATTCCTTTGTCCCAAGGTACATTGGTATAAATAATATCTCTTCGTCTTAATAGTAATTTAGACTAAGGAATATACTATGTTACTCTGTATATGTTCCTGTGTCCAAACTATTAACACTAAAGGATATGGGGGCCGCTAAACTAAAAAAGTACCGTATTTTTTAATTTGACGAATTTTTAAACTGTCATTGAGAAGTATTCAAATAATTATTCACAAAGAAAAAATATTATCTTTATGTCACAGATTTATTCCCTCCTCTTATTTTTATATCCTCCTTTCCACTCCTATTACACTATTCTTAAAATTAGTATTGTTTTTTGACAGCGCGGGAAAATAGAGAAGGAGCCAATGAGTGCGTTGGATTTTGAATTTTAGAAGGTCGGGCCAACTAGGCAAATAAAAATGTCTCTAGTGGAGGGACGCCGACCTAAGGGTAACCGTTCCAAGAGACTTTATAACCTCCACGCCACCGCTTGAATTCACTTTTACATATTATTCACTTTTTATGTTATTTAAATATAATTCTAATACACTAAATATTATACTGGTTTTTGAATTTTGTTTGTAACTACCCGTCATTTCAATTTGTTAAGTTATTCTGACAAAGTAAGACTTAGACAGAAAATTAATCAACTCAGTAATCGTTATCGTTTTCCATGTTATATAACAATAATAGAGTTTATTGTTTATTTACCGAAAAATAATAACGACTTCTTTCACACTGTACTCAAATATTGATAGATTAAAATGTAAACTTCAACTGAATTAACAAAGGTTCTTAAACTTTCTTTCATTACAATTCAACATCTGTCAGGTAAATTAATTCTTCGTCTAAGTAGTTTTAAGCCTACACTTTTCATAAATTTTCATTACCGACATTAAATTTCTTGATTCTATAAAGGAAATTGACTCTTTCATTAAATTTCAAACATATTCGTAAATAAGAAGTGAAAATCCAAGTGGCAAAATCAGGAAAAAGATCGCGATTTGTTGAACTAGTAAAATAACCTTCTTTTGTTGACAAACAAATTATGCATTTCCCTCTCTCCCACAGGCCTGGTGGCCTGTGGGATTTTATTTCTTCCCTCACATAGGTTGGCCAATCTGAGTGTCAAAAAACAATACTAATTTTTAGAATAGTGTAGTTAATTACTTTTTGATTTCGTCTATTGGAGAAGCATTTTTGCATGTTAACTTTCCTCTTTTGGTTGATATTTAAATCATCTTTAATAAATGACATAAATTATCTTTAATATACATATATGAAGGATTTTCTCAAGTAGTAATGCCAAACTTAATAAGGTTCTTCTGGGCTCAATTCACTGTCTATTATTACTTGGTCCCTAATGTCAGATATAAATTAATTTAGTAATTACCACAGTATGTAACTTTAATTTCGAATAAATATGGCTGGCATCTTTAAACAAAATGGCCGTTTGTAAATGCAATTTACTGAAGTTGTTTTGTCGTAAAAAGAAGGAAACTTTAAAATTTCAACGTTCTAGTTCAATCTATTCCGGATATCGTATTTTTCCTTATAAATTGAATTAATATGGTGGACCAAAACAAAAAAAAATATATGAGCGAGCACCTAAAAAATGTTATGGTCATTCAGGTCTAGTGGCTCCGGAAAATTTCAGAATTAGTGAGTGGTATATTGATTTTAAATACCTACATGTTCAGGTATAAACTCCTAACGAATTTAACAAAGATAAAGATAAATAAAAAATAAAAAATACATTTATATAAATTGTTAAACATAGCTAACAAGTAAAAGGTCCAAGTTCTAGCAGGGAGCATTCTCGATTCTTTTTATGAGCAAATTAGGAATGATCCCTTCACTCAATATTTGAAGCAGACTTTGGCCAAGCAAGTCTACTCTATAAACATTTTTTTTTGTTGATACTTGATTTGATTTTGTGAGGAAGTTTGATCAAGTCTCTCAGTAACAATCAAGTTAATTTTTTTAAACAAGTTAATTTGAAAATTACAGAGATTTAAACGTAAGTTGTTTAAAGTAAGCTGATTGGTCCGGAAGAAAAGAAAAGAGAGGAATCAAGTGGAGTTAAATGGAACGAAGCATTCATTGTTATTACAATAATTCTCTTTGTTCAAACCACTTCATTTTCTCGCCCAGGAAAAACACTCGGCTATAATTAAACATGAAAAAGTATAAAAACAAAACAATATCATAAGAGTTATTAAAATTGTTTATTTTTAGATTTGAGATTGCCCCGCGGGAGGCTAGGTCCTGCAGCTGTTGCTTGGATTACATCTCTTGCCGGCATATTTATTTTTAGCCCCCAAGTAACCCGAAATCCGGATTTTTTTTTTTTTTAGGAAGAAAAAAAGTAGGATTCAATGACATCGTACCCACACAATAATGATTAAACCCACTTTCCTTTCATTCGTTACTTTCCATTTCGAATCTTTTAACTAAAAGCTTAAATAATTGTTTTGCCTAACTCGTTGTTTTCCGATGCTTCATCTTATTGTTTAGAGGGCGTTGCTTCCACTTAACGTTTCATTTTTTAAACCACTAATTTCAGGACCGACGTTTTAGATTAACAGGCGGTTTTTTTTTTTACAAATACATTTCACCATTTTTTCTGCAGGCAACGTTTTCGTTTCACTCAAACTGATAATATCCTATCCTACTCACGTGTGCCTTTGATCAGTGTGCAAACTGCATCGCTTGGAAAACATGAATACACGCAGGCTATTCTAATAATATTTCAATATTTTAAAGAGCGATATATTTTGGCGAAAATTCTGTAAAAGAGTACATTTAAGGAGTGAGTCATTGATAAGTATTTCGCTTGATAAAATAAAATTAAGACAAACTTTGTGCTACTACTAACTAAATATTGTGTACTACAGACTAAAATAAATTAAGTAAGTGGATTGATAACGTTTTTAAAGAAGTATGCCAATTAGTGTAGCACTTTGTTTCCTTACATTCTATAACGTATAGTTAAATGATGTTGTGCTTTCAACCCATGAATATCTAGTAGTGGACTACATTCGACACACACAAACATCCAAATTTCTAAACTATCAGATCAGTACTGTTAAATATATAGGTTTTAATCAAAAACATTTTGTGCTCATTTGGATACCAAGGGATAAATATGGGTTTAATTAATATGGTTGATAATTGTAATGTGGTTGCTTGGCTAATTGTAGCCAACCATCGATATCAGACAAACATTTTGAACGACAGTCCGGCGGAATGTCTGAAACGGAGTTACATCCACGAATTTTTGAAATTGGAGACAAATATTTTTTGCTCTATAGAACGATCACAATAATTCTGCTTGGAACCAATACTACCTGACAGAATACTAAGTACTGCCCGATAGTTAGGAACACTTACTATATTTCCATGATGTTTCAGTATGGATTGAAGATTGAATACGAGTTAAATATAGTTTTTGGATTCAAATTGTCCATGGAAACTTAGATGCAATACGGATTGAACACGATTTAGATTCAGACGCGATTCACTAAATTCTGGGATCGCATCTGGATCAAGTCTCATGAAAACATCTAAACTCGATCCTGACATACGCAGAGTGTAAATGTGAGCGCTCCTAGCGTTTTTTCTGGTGAAAGAAGCCAAGTTTTTTTTTTTTTTTTTTTTATGAAAGAAAGAATAAACCTGGTTATAAAAGTTGAAGGTAACAAAATTATTTATTTATTCATTAGTGTATTGAAAATGCATCGAATAAAGATTCAATACCACTCATAGCACCTAACTTGTTAAATCCCAATTCAGGATTCAATCCGTATTTAAACATTATGAAAACGTAGCAACTGAACAAATAAATAAAAAATATAACCTGCCAGTTAGAAACGGTAAGAATAAATACTACTTGTCAGTTAGAAAAACGGATGAGCGATCGGACTGTTTCGTTGGGATAAATGCCTCAAATTCTATTATTTTGCAGTTATTGTAATTTACCTTTTAAGGTAAATTAATTATTTGATTTGAATTATTTGACGTTTTAATAATAAAACACCCGGATTGATTCATGTGTAAAATGACATGCGGCTGGTACGTTGTTGTATATTCAATGTACAAACATATTAATCAGCTCGTCAAATATACTATGCTTTAAATTCATTTTATTCAGGGTCCTTGAATCTGTGTTGGGTTTGTTTGTTTTGGTATATATTTACATTGTTTCTTTCCCTCAGAAGGTAAATCAAAGTAGGATAACGTCCGAGATAATATTTTGTTTATGGATTACGGATGTTCTGTGTTTAACAAAAGTTCCTGCTTTACTTTCGGCTCAAGGTTTTTTTATACGCCATCAGATGGGGACAAATCACAAGATCTCCAGATTAAAAATGAGTTACCAATTTGACAATAGCCAAATTCTGAGTGGCAAACGTGGGTTCAATCCAATTGCCATCGGTCGTCTTTACAAAATCACGATGTTTATCAACTGACACGAACCTGTAAACAAGTAACAAGCTAAGGAAACCACACTGGCCAGCAGAGGCCCGATACCTTCACACTCTAATCTCTTAAAAAGTTAACTAATTGAACAAATAAATTATTACTTGCATTAACTTTATTTATACGCTTTTCGACGGCCGAAAACGGTTAGCTACAAAAACGCTCGAAAAAACGCCCGAGTTGGCTTGGTCTTGCTCAGTCTTGCTTGGCTCGGTCTCGCTCGACGTTTAAGTGATTTTAATGCTAATACATGTATTTGCTTCTCTAGCAGAATCAGCTTCGCTCGCTCTCGCACGCAGTGTGAAAGCCGCCATACAGAAGAGCCTAAATTTGGAGTACGATATTCCTTTGAATGCGTTTCATCTATGACATATTGTGACATTGTGACAGATTGTGACAGTGTAAAATATAAAAGTATTGTATTAAGTTTGTCTTGAGATCTGAAAATATAAGAAGTTCGGTTCGATTGATATTAGCAGTCTTACTTATTCTTAAACTTAATTGTAAAACTATTAAATCGCTACATTGGTGGCAGCGGTAAATGAAACTAAATAATAATGCCAACAAAAAGAAAAGTTAAGCGAAATTCAAGTTCCGGCGATGAAGAGAAGTCTGTTGAAGCTAGTGGATCGTTAGAATTAAAAAAAAACGCTTAAGAAGCCAGTAATTCAGCCAAAGGAATTCGTCAGTGGATCTTCATGGTATGAATTTATGCAATATTTCGAAAATATTAGTAAGGTTAACAGCTCGACTGATAAAGCTAAAGCGCTTTTTTTACCCATATGCCTGACAGGTGAGAGTTTGGATTTATATAATGATTTACCCGAAGAAATAAAAAATAATTTTAAGTTAATGTCATCAGCACTGGGAACAAAAATTGATCCCCCCGCAAGAAGAGAAATTAAAAAAGATGCTTTTAATAATAGGAAGCAAATAAAAGGAGAATCCCTCAATACATTTGCTGGATCACTCGGGAAAATGTACAGAGATGCATATACAACCGCCAGTGATAGTCAAAAGGAGGAATTGCTAAAGGAGAGGTTTTTAAAAGGCATCTATGATAAAAATGTAAGCTTTCAGGTTGCCTTATCCAAACCTGGAACATTTGAGGCAGCATTAACACGAGTATTAGAAGTGGAAACAGCGATGACAGTCCATGGAGAGGGAATGGTTGCTCAAGTAGAAAAACATGTTCAAGAGCAAAGAGAACCAGCAAGCCAGATAGAAAGAAGTGACGAAGTCATTAAATTCATAAAAGAGCAAAAAGACGCTCTTCAAAGTTTAACTCAAGCAGTTACATCGTTAACATCTCAGGTGGCAATTATGGCAACACAGGGAAGTAGGAGTAATCAAGGAAAATTTGATCGCCGAGCGTTGGTTTGCTGGCAGTGTAACGGTAGAGGGCACCCCATGAGACTCTGTCCTCAATCAAAAGCAAAAGCGGGAAACCAACAAGAAGGACCGCAAGTTGGCCGTAGCGTATGAGGTCCCATCAATCCAACACAACCGGGAAGGACAAAGAAACACCCTGATGGTGGAAGTTAATGGAACAAGTGCGGTTGCTCTCGTGGACTCTGGGTCAACTGTATCCATATTAAACAAGGAATTTTCCGAGAAGTTAGGGGTCCAAGAATATAAAATTTTGGGTCAGCAGTTGTGCACAGCTAATGGTGGTCAAATTGAGACTCTGCGATCCATTGATGCCACTATCATAGTTGGAGGACAAAAGTACGTTCAAAATTGTATTGTGGCAGACATCTGTTACGAGGTAATTCTTGGACTTGATTTTTTGGAAATGAGTAGTGCATGTTATAAATTTGGAGAAGGTATCTTAACCATTGGATCTAGATATTTAAAACTGGGAAAAGAGTTAAAGCCAGCTTCTAATACTGTGATGCTTGTGGAAGACATAGTGGTTCCAGGACGGCACGAAGTTCTTTGCTTTGCTAAAGTAGATTCCAGCAAAGGGTCAGAAGTTACTTTCGAACCTCGGGTAGCTGCGATGGAAAAGCACGAAGTATGTTTGGCTCGAATATCTGCGGTGGTTCACAATGGTCTAATTCCCATACGAATTTTAAATTGTTCCCCCAAGGAAAAGAAGTTGCATGCCAATACTATTGTTGGCTACACTGAGCATATTGAATTATGTTTTAATATAGAAGAAGCATGTATGGAATCAAAAAACCTAGAGATAAAAATTGAGGAACTGGTTGACATAAATGATACAGATTTGACCATCGAAGAAAAAAATGATTTTACTTTGCTACTTAATCAATATCGGGACATATTTTCGACAGGACCTACTGACATGGGACGAACAAAATTGACAAAACACAAAATTGATACTGGTAATAATCCACCGATCCGACAACCTCCTAGAAGAGTGCCGTTAGAGAGGCGGCAGGAAGTTTCAAGACTATTGGAAGAAATGAAGAGTCAGAATGTCATTGAGGCGTCTCAGCCCCCATGGGCTAGTCCTATTGTCCTTGTGCGCAAGAAAGATGGCAGTACAAGATTTTTTATAGATTACAGAAGGCTCAACAATGTCACAAAACGAGATGCTTATCCACTACCTCGTGTGGATGACATCATTGACAATCTTGTAGGAGCAAATTATTTTTCTTCGCTTGACCTCGCATCGGGGTATTGGCAAGTGGAAGTGGATCCGCAAGATAAGGAGAAAACCGCATTTATCACTTCGGAAGTACTATACCAGTTTAAGGTGCTACCATTTGGACTGTGTAACGCCCCTGGTACTTTTCAAAGGTTGATGGATGCTGTTCTCGGTGGCCTTAAGTGGAAGGTAGCAATGGTGTATCTGGACGACATTGTCATATGGAGTAAGGATATCTCCGACCATTTGGAAAACCTTAAGTTGGTTTTCGAACAGATAAGAGCGGCAAATCTAAAGTTGAAACCGAAGAAATGCCATTTTTTAAGGAAAGAGATAGCGTTTCTTGGGCACATCATCTCATCAGATGGTGTCTCGACTGACCCGGCTAAGATTAAGGCAGTCTCAGAATGGCCGGACCCTATGGATGTTAAGGCACTTAGGTCATTTTTAGGGTTTGCTTCTTACTACAGGAGATTTGTAAAAAATTTTGCCGAATTAGCAGCTCCACTGTTTAAAGCAACAGAGAAGGGCCGAAAGTTTTGTTTTGATGAACAGCTAAGAAAGAACTTTCAGCTGCTTAAAGAAGCATTGACATCTACGCAGATACTCTCTTTGCCAAGAAATGAAGGGGAGTTCATTGTCGATTGTGATGCGAGTGACGTCGGACTAGGTGCGGTTCTCAGTCAGATGCAAGATGGCGTGGAAAGGGTTATTGCGTATGCTAGCAGGGTATTGAACAAGGCAGAGCGGCGGTATTGTACGACACGAAAAGAAATGCTAGCTTTAGTTTTTGGGATTCGGCACTTTCAAGTTTATGTTTATGGAAGAAGGTTTACCATGCGCACAGATCACAACTCACTAAGGTGGCTACAGTCTTTCAAGGAACCTGAAGGTCAAGTGGCACGATGGCTCGAGATACTAGCTCCCTATGACTTTGAAGTAATACATCGACCAGGCTCTCGTCATGGAAATGCTGATGGTTTGTCAAGATCTTGTCGGCAGTGTGGGGCAGACCAAGAGGATAGTGAAGAAGCGGGAAGGATGAGTTGTGCTGTATCATTCGGAGCTGGCGAGTTGGAAGACCTTAAGGAATCGCAATGCCAAGATCCATTGCTAAAAAGATTTCAAAGGTGGGTACTGGACGGTACCCGACCAAAGTTTGTAGATATCAAAGGTGAGGGACCCAAAATGTTAAGTCTGTGGAGCCAGTGTCTGGGGGAGCCTTGAGATGAGGAATGACATCCTACAGCGACGATGGGAAGAAGAAGGCAAACCTGCCAGATACCAGATATTACCAGCCAACAAAGTAGACCTAACTCTTCAAAGTTTGCATACAGGGCCGACAGGGGGGGGACCTAGGAGTAACTAAAACTTTGGTAAAAGTACGAGATAGGTTTTACTGGCCGGGGCACCAACAAGACATAGAAAACTGGATTAGAACGTGTCCAGGATGTGGATCAACAAAAGGAAAAAAAGGTAGGGCTCCTTTACACCCAGAAGCCTCAGGATTCCCCTAACAGCGGGTAGCAATCGATATCCTTGGGCCGCTACCATTAACGCCCAGGGGAAACAAGTACATTCTCGTTGTAGGTGACTATTTCACAAAATGGGTTGAAGCTTATCCCATAAAAAATATCGAGGCTGAAACCGTGGCGACAGTATTTCTAGAAGAGTTCGTAAGTAGACTTGGTGTCCCTTACGAGCTGCACTCAGATCAAGGAACCCAGTTTGAGTCTAGCCTCTTCAGTAGTCTGACAAAAAGGCTAGGGATAGCAAAGACTCGCACTACACCATACCACCCCCAGTCAGACGGTATGGTTGAGAGGTATAATCGAACCCTCTTAAGCATGCTGAGACAGTATGTTAACAAAAAACAAGATAATTGGGACTGCGAGATTCCCCTGGTGATGATGGCCTATAGATCGAGTCAGCATGAAACAACGAAGGTCACGCCATTTTATGCAATGTTTGGGCGCGAAATAAACCTTCCCATAGATGTTATGATCAGAAATGAAGTTGATGAGGGAACTTTGCATGAATTTGTTAAAAATCGGGCTAAGCAGTTGGAAGAGGCATACAAGTACATAAGGGAAGAACAGCAAAAATATCAGAAATGGCAAAAATATTATTATGACCAAAAAGCGAGTCAAAGAACTTATCAGGTTGGGGATCAAGTGTGGCTTTGGTCACCGCAAGTGCGACGTGGTAGAAGTGCCAAATTCCACAAGCCATGGACAGGTCCGTTTACCATAAAACAAGTTATTTCAGATGTTACAGTTCAAGTCCAAGCACAGAATGTACGCCGCCTAACCGTTGTGCATATACATAGACTGAAACCATACCAAGCTTGAAGCTTATAAAGAAGGGAGGAGTGTGACATATTGTAACATTGTGACAGATTGTGACAGTGTAAAATATAAAAGTATTGTGTTAAGTTTGTCTTGAGATCTGAAAATATAAGAAGTTCGGTTCGATTGATATTAGCAGTCTTACTTATTCTTAAACTTAATTGTAAAACTATTAAAACGCTACACATCGAACAAATTTAGTGTTGCTGAGCATGTTCACTGCCTTGCTGACACTTGTTGCACCAAACTGAATCTCTGTCGGTAACTTCCATAAAATGAAACTCAAATCGGTGACGTATTTTGGCATTTAAAAACCAAGCTCATTGAAAGTCTCACTTAAAACGTGCTCAATTGGCTTCCGTTCATTGTACGATAACGGGATGAAAAAAAAAATAACTAAGCGTTAAGAGAAATGCATTTTTATATAGGTCCCATTGCTCTAATCAAATGGGGCAGTGTAGAAAATTGATAATAATGTTGTCATTTAGTGTTTTATTTTTTAAAAAATGAATAATCGAAAAGACCCATTTATATTTCATGGACCCTCATAGATTGTTGGGTTGATAATAGTGGAACGATGGTAGATGTGCAGTGGTCCGATTGTACCGTGAATACGGCGGGACTGGCACGTACAACTCCGGCCTGTAAGGGCATAGTTTTAAATATTTTAGTATAGATTGACTTACAAGAGACCTGGATATCGAGTAGAAAGCTGAACAGCCCTGTTCTATTAGAATACAGCTGTGTTCAGCTACTAAACTAGATCCTTACTTCTTGTCTCAACAATATTCTACTACCAGTTTTGCAAGGCCACAACCAGATTACTGTTCTAGTTTGTAGATGACTACTTATTTTAGCAAATCATAATCAAGGGAGCTTGGCCATCTTCAGTGATATTATAATGAATTACTTTCGTAGCTTCAATATCTAATACTAGCTGGATTCTACCCTTCACTAAGGAGTCTGTATTTTTTAAAGTCCTATATATATAATTGTTTAGATTATGTTTCTTCGTGTGTACATGGCTAATTAACCCTCTTCATGAGCTCCAGTCACATAGATTCTGTACCAATATAAGAACATTATATTAAATTTTAGAGCTATTAGGATTAATATTATTATTAATTATACAGGATGTGATTTGAGATATCAAACTGCGGCTTGTTGCAATCTTCATCATTTATAAAAAAACTAATTTTTTGGTAGGTACCCATTTTACCGCCATGTTGGATTTAACTTTGAAACTTCATATTTGAACCCCTATACCTTAATACATATTTGAAAAGGCCTTAAAAAAAATTTGCCACGCTGCAAACCAGAACTTTTTATCTTTTGCGGTTTCAAAATGGTGGCCAGTTGAAATGACAAAATTAGGGTCAGTTTTGGTTTTATAATACTTTTGTACTTTGCTGACTATGTCATAAAAGGAAGCTCAATTCCAAGATTCCAATGTAATTGGTTCCAGAAATATATTTAGATATATTATGTATCAATATTTTGATTTAAGATGACAGAATGTAAACATTTTTCTTCAAAATCACCCAGGGGTTAAGAGAAGCATCTAGGTTGCACTGGTTTCAAAGGTATCAAGTTGAGTCAGTCAGGCAGAGGTATTTGTATTTCATACATATATCCTAGCTTTAATAATTTGATTGGGTTTTAAACAATTAAATTATTTATTAATTAAAAATACCTGGAGGCTACCTTATTTATGTACTTCTCGCCATGGATCAAAAATAATTTGCAACAATCCCTAATTAGCAATTAATACCTAAACTGGAGAAGCATTTTTAAAAGTTAACTTTTGTGTTTACCATATGCACCCCCCCNCGCCGGACCGACAGATTTTGACCTCGAGGAATAAGGTTTACGATTTGAAAACGTTTCCCATCCTCCGGACGATGTTCTCCTGAGATAAAAGAACGTCTTAATATGCATTTTTTATTGTTCAAACGCAATGAAACTACAGGAGAAATGAATCCCTTAAATTTAGGAGAAAATTCTCCCCCCCCTCCTCCTGGTGTCTCATCGAATCCTTGGGTTAAAAATTGGAATTATCTTTTATTATAATACCAAATTGGTGATAATTATGTTTCAGAGGAGAATATTTCAAATGGTTATATGGCCCCATTTTAAATTATAATGGCCGATCAGAACAGCCTTTCTTAAAAGTTGTTAATAGCATAAAAGAAAGCTTACTTTCAAATATCAAGGTTCTAGTACAATTACTTCCGAAGATATTACAAGATATTGAATTTCCCATGTAGATGAACGCATCTTAGATCAAGATGGTAGATCATAGAAAGACTTATTAGAGAACCTAGGGATTGAGAGGAACCTACTTAAAATCGTTAATTTGTTTTGAACACCCTTCAAAATTGGTGGCTTGAGGATGTCCAAGACATCCTGAGGAGGATGGGCGTATGCTCTTGGAGGAACTGCTGGTTGGGCGTGCGCAGGATGGAGAGAAAAGGCGAGGAGTTATTGGAAGACCAGTAAGAATGTAATTCTTTATTAAACTATATTAGTGGTCAGGTGGCCACTAAAGAATAAAATAGACACTAATTCGTATAGCAAATTAGTTTCAGAATCAAATGCTGAGTCCGCACTAACTTCGGTCTGATTATCATGTCGAAATATTCCTTATTTGGGTAAATATTATTTTATAACAAATGTGAGTACACACTAATTGAAATGGTTTGATTGGTACTAAAAACGGTAAAATCATGTCTCGTTTTGGGATCGATTCAATCGAAATTGACTAATGTGTTTAAACCACCTGTATTATTGCATACAAAAATTACTTGAGGTTGTGGCGGTGTCTTTCACGAGGATAGCAAAAATATATATTACAATTATTTACTCTTCTTTACATTAAAACCAAACTTCGTCTATTATGTTGTAGTATAATTGTTGACAGATATATATTGTTATCTGTTTAGTTAACAATTATTTTAAAGGTAAAACCCGCATGTATCTAAAGCAGATATCATTTTGATCCTTGCTTTATATTGCTATATGCGTGAGTCGTAAATAGACAAGGGTAGTCAAGCCGTCAATAGGTCTAAGTATTGTGGGCTTAGCTGGCTACCTATACAACTACAATAATGTAAAGAATGTTAAGTAAACTTTTATTTTTAATTTATTTACATACGTTGATGTGTTAACTTTATTTAAATGGTTTTTTCCCTAATATTGGTATACATTTCATTTCAAATATATTGATAAGGCCCTTTTGTAGCCAATTGTTTCCTTTACTTTTTAATCCTAAAACCAAATTTGCTTCCGAGCTTACCGAAGGTAATGGAAGCATTGTGATCATTCTAAAGGTAACGGAAGTTTGATAATTCTGAAGGTAACAGAGCATTGTGATCATTCTAAAGGTAACGGAAGTTTGATAATTCTGAAGGTAGAGGAACATTGTGGTCATTCAGAAGGTAACGAAAGCATTGTGATCATTCTGAAAGTAACGGAAGTACTGCGATAATTCTGAAGGTAACTATCGTAATTCAATATTTTTATAAACCATCATATTTTAAAAACAATTCACTCGCGTTTAATTAAATTTGGATGTTTGGTAATAATTACCTCCACTTTTAATTTCAATCACCTACACTTTTTCAATATCAAAATAAAATTATCAAATTATTACATAAAAATAATCACTCACTTAAAACATGGTCGAAAATGGGGAATCGTAACAGGTGTAAACAAACAACAAATAATTCCAACATCATTTTGCGAGGAAGCTATGTGCAACACTGATTGACAGGCTATTTTTAAATTAGCTTGTTTATATTTAAACGATCTGTTAAGCCCTGGGCAAAAAGGCTTAGGTAATTTTATATTTAGAAAAAAAGGAAAATTAAGTAAATTAATTCATCTACTCACGGCAGCAAAATTAAGCATTGTTGTACTGTTTTCAGTCAGCAAAATGTCATTTTTCTTCATTCTTTTGAATAAAGTGTCAGCAAAATAGCAAAGTGTCAGCAAAATAGCAAAGTGTCAGCAAAATAACAAACAGGCTGTAACATTTTAAGAATATTTTACTAAAAAAAAGGTTACTTTATCGTAGGTTATAAACACTCCCACATTGTTTATTTTTATATATTTAAGCGTAATATTCTGCTAAATAGTTATATCTTTTTTGAAAATAACTTAAATAATTATAATGACAAACAAATTTTACTATTTTACAATGATTATTTTTAAAAAATCGCTAAAAATTTAGATAAAAAAAGTGGCAACCCTGAATTGTTTTGCCTTTGTTTTGTTTTCTTGATGACTCAAACTTTCGTTTTTTTACAACTTTGATTTCTTCAA
This sequence comes from Gerris buenoi, assembly GCA_001010745.2. NCBI lineage: Eukaryota > Metazoa > Arthropoda > Insecta > Hemiptera > Gerridae > Gerris > Gerris buenoi. Next base: position 85,651 of record KZ651117.1, read on the forward strand.
ATCTTTTATATTATATTAAAAAGGGAATATAATAATTAGTGTAATTTTTCTACCGTTAATAGATAAAATATTGTATGTAACTATGCAGCAAAGGAAACAATCCTGACTCGTTTAAAGATTACCTGCTTCGGTTACACCTCAGCGGGTAATTAACATTTGCCTGCCTCGGCTTCGCCTCGTCAGTAAAATAGTAAATTTTCTGCCTCGGCTTCGCCTCTGCAGTAAATTTGTTTAGCCTATCCTCGCCTTTGGCTCGGAACTAAAACTTAAAAACTTGTCAGCAAAATTCCATTTTGCTGCCTAGTTACATAAATAACTATTAGATATAAATGTAGATAAGTTATTATATCTATTTTAAGACCAACAAATAAAAAAAAAAACATTTATTTTTATCGGAATAAATGTGGTTGCCTTAGCTTTAAAACCAATAATAACAAACTTCGAGGAGAGTCGTCACCATCAGGACACTGGTCGATTACGATTATATAAATGTTGCTTTGGATTAGTTTTGACTTTATATGTTTGTGAGTGAATGGCAGTCGTCAAAATCTATGGAGGGCAAAATAACCCTTTTCCAGTTATCTAATCGAGCTGAAATTTTGCACGTATACTCTGTACCAATATATTTATATATGATCAAAATTATTTATAATAAAACTTTAGTTTTAATGGTATAGTTTATTTACAGTAATGTTATGAAGTTTTTTGTTAGTTGTATTGAAGTGTAGGGTGGACAGAGAAGCGAGATGGAGAAGCCTAAGGTGGAAGTGTCAAGTTACGTATTTGGACAAATAACTAATTTAAATTTAATTCAGCTGGTCTGGGGCAATGTGGCGCTCTACTGTATAATACGATGCACATTGGACCTCGCGGTTCCACACACATGCTTGCATCCCACTGCATCGTTCACCACTCTAACAAATTAATACAAATAACAAAAAAATCCTTCTTCAGACTTCTCGTTCTCTTTGATTTTTTTATTTATTTGGACCGTTTCTTAAAATGACGAAAACCGAACAACGCCGGACCGACAGATTTTGACCTCGAGGAATAAGGTTTACGATTTGAAAACGTTTCCCATCCTCCGGACGATGTTCTCCTGAGATAAAAGAACGTCTTAATATGCATTTTTTATTGTTCAAACGCAATGAAACTACAGGAGAAATGAATCCCTTAAATTTAGGAGAAAATTCTCCCCAAAAAGCTCTGATAACTTAAATAAAAAATATGTATAGAAAACTAACCACCTCTAAGTTGGTATTTATATTATGTATGTTTGTCTTATAAAGAGGTATAATTAGTGTATATAGTATATACATTTCAGCACAATTGGAAAATGTTTTCGATTTTTGACGAATTTTTGGAATTATTGCAGACTCAGCAAAACTGGTCAGGGACGTCATCACAAAGTTATAATTTTCCGAGTGGTACAAATACATGTGGTGACGATTTTTGTGCTAAGTTTCAAATCATTACCTTAAAATCTGTAAGAGTTAGGCGTAAAAAAAACAGGCGTTAAAACACAATGTCCAACCAGAGAGAAGAATAGACCGACAAACACAAGAAATTTTAAGGTACCTTGGTTTTGCCTACAGACCCTAAGAAGTGTTCAATAGGTGATTGTTTACTATTTCATTTTCGATTAGGCTCAATCAGATGTAATTTCATCTTTTAGAGTGCACCGCGGTATAAAGAACCTAACGAAATTTCATGGTCATAGATCCATTGGTTTTAGAAATATCGTGTCATCAGTGATTCACTGAGTGAGTATTTGGAGTTTATTACTTGTATACATAAATATGTTGTATAGATATGTGGGAATTTTAATTTATGTATATATTAAGTTATAAGAAGAAATATACGAGCTTTCTCTTTGTTAATTATCGAGTTACGTTTAAAAACATTATAAAAAGTGAAAATCTCATAAAAAAGCAAAAAGAACAATAGTTTAGATTGGATATTTATTGGTAAATAAAACACGCGGACGTAGTACGAGCTGTTACGTGCGTAAACAAGGGGGCCACTTACTCCTATTACACATAAAACTTTATCAGTTTGGTCAGTTCATCAGGAAAAGCCGTAGTAAAACTGCTAAACATTATACATATATTAAAACACATTAAACAACGACAATTACATTAACAAGCTGCTCGTAAAATTCTGTGCCCCGCTATTGCGTGTTTACTGTCACGCTCAAAACACCCCGATTCTTTTGCCCGAAATTATTTGGATTGGTTTTTAAAAATGCATTTGTGTTTTGTATTTTTTGCTTCGGTGTGGCGTCTCTGAATAGTAATTTATCATTCTCTCAGTTGAATTTAATAGTTTATTAGCTGATTGTCAAGTGCTAATGTTGTATCTAACTCTAACACTCCCACTCCACCATAAATTTACTTTCTTCCTCCACAAATTAAAACATGCAAAAATACAATCCGCTTATTATATCGACATTTGTTTTTAAAAATAATAATAATTCGAAATTGTTGAGGTTTTTTTACAATAAAATTGTTTATCTAAGATTCATACGAAATATAAACATTGTATCTCTGTCTAGATGCGTAGAAAGTGATTCTTTACGTATTTGTATTCATTGCGCATGCGCGTTTCATAATTCTTCTTTTATTCCGCCCTACTGCGGTAAAAAAAAAAAAAAAAAAAAAAAAAAAAAAAAAAAAAAAAAAAAAAAAA
>KZ651117.1:90068-109000 GCA_001010745.2 Gerris buenoi
AACGCACGGGACCCTTTTCGTACCTGTACCTTTGTGGATTCGGGTACAGAGGTACTTTTAGTGCCACGGTAGTTGTAGGGCGCACTCTAAAAATAAAAAAATAAAAAATTGCAGATTTGTACTCAAAAGTGTGTGGGTTTTATTGCCTTTGTACCCATTTTATTGAAATTTATTTTTTATTTCTACTTATTTTTGTATTTATTGTACCGGTTTGGAAAAATCGGTCGAAAAACACTACTTTTTAGTCTTCGTACTGTACCGTTTTTTCATTTCATAGGATTGGACTGAAACTCATATGGTACTTACTACTTTATGGTATTAAAATGTACGTGAATGGAAAACCTTAAATTTATATATAAAAACAAAAAAAGGGATGTAGAGGGTACCTCCCCGAGAGAAATTTTATGTCCGATGTCCCTGGAAAAAGTGAAAAAATTAATAAATTGCAAAATGATTTTACACTGACTAAACGTTCTACTTACTTCCTTACTCGCACACAATTTTGAACCTAAGCTCAAACCCCGATTTTATATTTTAACGAGCGAGGTCTACTGTTCACAGAACTACTAGTTTAATAATTTAAAGTTTGGCGGCATTTTGACAATGTAAACAAACTTTGACGTCATCAAAATCATCGCACTAATAAATAATTCTATTCGCTTATAAATTTTAAACTAAAAAATGGAATTCCATCGTTTTTTTTTATAATTGTTCCTTAATTTTTTCCGGTTCCAACGATATGCTATATGTCAAAATCCTATTTATACCTTCTGTATTATTAAAAAACCATCAGTTTAAAAATTTGATTACTTCAAAATGGCGGCCAATATTGAAATGAAATTTGGTGGGCATGTTTTTCATACAATGAAGTACATTCGTACCAAATTTCAACTCGATCAGAACCATTATAGATTTATTAGGATTTTATAATTTTTGCTGACACAGCAAACTGGGTTCAAGATCACTAAAGGTAAGGACTGATTTTTCTGCTAAGTTTCAACTTTCTAGGTTAAACACCTTGGGTGCTACGATGATAACACACATACAAACGTCATGCTGAAAAAAACTCAGGAGGTCTTAAATACACCCAAAACATATATTTTTATTAACATATTTTTTATACAACATTATTAACATTTTATAACATTATTTTTCTTTGCTCGTGTGGTTTTACTACCCTCGCTGTCGCTCGGGTGCAAACTCCACACTCGCACTCAAAATGCTACTTTCCACACTAGACACGTAATGTATTATTATATAACTGTGGAATCCGGGAACTCTTGGAATAAACTAATATTAACCGTATTCAAATCTGAAAACGTGTTTATGGCTGCTAACTCGTTTGCTGATCCACGTGATATTTTGCTGTAATTAATCCGGAATCAACTACGTTTTTATTGCAAACTGGTTTTAACGACGAAATTAAATATTCCCAAACAAAAACGTAGATAAAGAATTAAATAGATCTAAGAGTAAATAAAGACGACTCTTTGCTAAAGTAACATTATAGAATCCTGGCTTTATAGAATCCAGCTTTCAGCTACTACAGTCTGTGCCAAACGAGAGTTGGTGCGTTGACAGCGCGGGAAATCGAGTGACACACAGATTGGCCAACCCCTGATGTAAAAATAAAGCCACTACATTTAACTTCATATATGGTTATCCAGAGGGAAAATCTTGAGCTCTCATTGGCTCCCCACCATATATTTTCCAGCGCTGTCAACGCACTAGCTCTCATTTGGCACAGACTGTAGTGGTCTTTAAAGTCTTATAAATAAATGGGTACTTTACAAGAATAGTCGACCGATTAATGTGGCACATAGCTTCCTCGCTTCTTATTATTAGACGAATGATCAAATGATATTTGGATCTGTTTCGATTCCCAGCGGAGTCATACATTTTTCAATTTAGTAAATCAGAACGCCACGTGCAGCGCTACAAATATTACTACATACATATCAAGTTTAATTTTGTTTCCGAGGTTACTGACGAATTTAAATACATATATAGTCTAACAATTACATAGCTTCCTGGCGTCTTTCCGCGTACACTTTAGTGATGCTATGCTTTACAACCCATTATTGTCTATCTTTGTTTCATTTTCCCCCCTCTTTTTTAAAAAAAATCCATATCAACATTATTTCGATTTTTTACATGAATAAAAGTATCGATTAAGCAAATAGTTTAAAGTGCACAGATGGTTGAATATATAATCAATCAAGGTATATCTATCGGCTCAGTACTTTAAAACATATAGATATGAATGAATTTATATGTTTGCGGAGGAAGCAATGGGTGCATAATGTTTTCAACTTATATGGATCCTACCATCCAAATTTAATTTAAATCAAATTATAATTATAGTCCAGTCAAATGGTAGTTTGAAGTGGAAAGTTCTGGTGTAATTGTTGTTAGTGGTTTACTTTATGTTTTTTGGGGGTGCTGAACACGAATCTGAAGTTGTCCAACAAAATTTCCCGTGGCAAATATAAGAAATCATCGTAAAACTACTAAAATAAAAATATTTTTTAAGGCTTGTAAAAATAGCAACAACTTTATTCTTAAAATAATATATAGCGAATTTCTGAACAATTTATATGTATTTAAGTACTAATACGAGCTCTTAGACACAGGTTCTATCATTTTTGTTGCTATTTTTCAAAAATTATTGATTTCCCGGTTTTTTCAACCCTCTTTTGCATAGAATTCGACTTACAAAAAAATGGTAAAGAGATAATTTGTAGGTATTTTTCTCTTCTTTATTTTACTACTTATCCACTTTTTGCGTTAATAGCTTGCTTTGCACGTTATAAGGCGAAATCCACTAAAAAAATAAAAGAAGATAGTGGTTTTATGATGATTTCTCATATTTGCGTGTAAAATTTTTGTTGGACAACTCTAGATTCGTGTCTAGCACACCGAAAAACATAAAATTAACTGCCAGCGCAGTCAGGCCACCAACCGTTTACCCTTCAGCCTGTACCCTCCACTCTCCAAGCCTTCCTAATATTTCAACTCACATTTGCGTGAAAACCATACGACGTACAAATAAATGTTATAGACATAAATTTTAGGTTATTTTCTCCTTTTTATTTTACTACTAGGCCACCTTATGCGTTAATAGATTGCTTTGCAAAGTTATAAGCTGAAAACCAATAAAAAATATATTTTTTTTTTAGTAGTTTTTCAATGATTTCTCATATTTGCCACGGGAAATTTTGTTGGACAACTTCAGATTCGTGTTCAGCACCCCAAAAGACATAAAGTAAACCACTAACAACAATTAAACCAGAACTTTCCACTTTGAGCTCTTTTTATGCACCATTTGACTGGACTATTATAATTTCCCGGCTTTTTAAAAGTCCCGGCGCTGAGTCTATTATTCTCTGTATGTTTCCCGTAGTTAATGATAATTATAATTTGATTTAAATTAAAATTTAATCCTTCCGTATTATGAATACTACTAGAAACGTAAAAATGAACATCCAAATCCAATTAACCTTAGGTAACCTCGAAAGCAAAGGGGGGGGGGGGGGTTAAANAACCCTCTGAGCACATTAAATTTTGGTAAATTCATACTTTTATTCATGAAATAATTACAAGATAAAAAGAACTTTTTATATACTTCGTTCTTAAATTTTCTGTCATAAATCATAAATTTGAAAGCCGTCAAAATGAAGATTGTAATAAATATGGGATATGTCAAAACAAATAAAATAACTTGCGGATTTATTCTGATCTAACTATTCATACACTAAAATGTGCTGAAAACTAATTAAATTTTTCTGAAAGATGGCTAAAAGTATTAAAATAATGCATTGTCATCGTGTTCTGAGCAATACTAAAAGTTTCAAATTTCTAGATACTCGGGAAGTTAGTTAAAAATCGATTGCAAGATTTGTACTGGACAAAAAAACAAATAAACAAGACAGCAAGCTGCAAGCTAATAAAAAGGTAGTAAAAAACAAAACCATTTTGACAGACTAGTAGAAAGGAAATCTCTTCAGAACGATCACAATGCTCCGAAAGCAAAAGGGGGAAAATTAAATAAATTATACAATAATGGATTGTAAAAGCATAAGGTAAAGGTTAAAGTAAATTAAAGTATATACACGATAGGATGCGTGGTAACTATAGGTCTCGCTGATTAGCTGTAGGGATGGCCAATAGAAATTAGATTAATCGTTTGCCTTCAATCGATTACATTATTAACTTAATTAACCCGATTAATCTAATAAATCGATTCCTTTCATTCGATCCTTCCCATTGGATTTTTGAGGTGATAATATAATTTTTTGCGCATTATAATCATTTTTATACAATATGTTAATAATAAATCAGGATTCATGTTTGACGGGATATAAACCACTTTGAACAGGGATAGAGATGGAGATGATGAAGGAGAGTCCAGTGTCCAGAAATCTAATTTAACAAACAGGTGTCACTAAAATTGGCATCTGTGAAACAACATGCATTAGGTTAAAAACTAGGATTGATAAAAGTGACTAATATTAATATTTCTCTCCCCTTATCTATTACTCTGATTAACAAAAATTAAAACAAGTCTTTGTTCCTTTGAGTACAGCTTTTAACGACACCGACCCTTATATCTTATCTTATAAACACATGTTATAAACACAGAATAAACAATTAATCAGTTTTTATTTTTAAATAGAGGAAATTAAAAAATATATTTAGTTAAAATATAACTAAAGAAATAAAGTAAAAATTGTTCATGGGTACTGGGGAGTTTACTGGTATTTCCCAAATTGGAAGACAAAATCCATCAAAATTGTTGGAATTTTACGCACGAATAAAAGAATAAATTTAGAAATATTTAATGTGTGTAGTGGTAGTAATTAATCTGGGGCTATCTGAAGGGCAACTTTCGACGACAAACCATCCACATTTCTCAAAAATCAGGTGCTTACTTTTGAAGATTTAGATCTAAATAGATAGATGCTTGTGCCCACGTGGAAGAGTTAGAAATGGACGCCGAAGTTTGGAACTTATGTGCAACCAACAAAGGTCTAATTATGACCTACCATCCAAATTTCATTAGAATCAGGCTAATTAAATATATTAGAAGATATAATCCTAACATCTAAGTATATGCGATAGGACGCGAGGAAGCTATGTGCCACACCATTTCTAATTTTACTCTCTTTAAGTCAAGACAATTTTTAAATTTTGAATGATTTAGGATAACACCGCAGGATACTGAGGAGCTACCAAAAAAAAGGCTCGTGTAAAAGGTTGTGGAAAAGCTATAAATAACTACGCATTATATTCTTTTACAATTTTCAAAAAACATTTCCTAAAAAAAAAAGTCACGATTCTGTAAAAAATGCATTTAGATACGAGTAATAAAATTATGTTTTACTACCCATTCATTTGTTTTATCTATTTTACGACCTGGTTTTTAAATCATTTTAATACAGATTAGTTTTAATAAAACTATGACGAAAGTTGTTTTGATTGTTTTATATATATACTATTAACAATGCCATAGTTAGTTTTGGTAGTAGAGAAGCGAGTATTTTTATAAATAAAAAAGTATTAGATTATTAGAAAATTAAAAAAGCTTTTCTCTCCAGTAGGGAGAAAACATTATGATTTTGGATTAGTTTAGAGGGACTAAAGCAGGTCTTTTCTTTCCTGAGTTCAAAAAGTAGGGCAAAAAAGTAAACTAGGGCGAAAAAGTAAGTACTGCCAACTTAATTATTTTATAAATAGTAGAGAATGAATGGCTAATGTAATGAAGTTGTTGAAATCAGGTTGGCGTCATTGCTTTTTTGACCTTCTTTATCATTGTTTATAACCTGCATCTAAATAACCTTCTATTTGAATTAATTCCAATTCTTATTTGTTTTTAATATTGAATCTCTTATATCTCTGCTATTAAAAGTGCTAATAATTATTGTTATTTATTAAAATAATAAATAAAAACTGTGCAATGGACTAGAATGTGAATTTTTTCCCAACTGAAGATAAAATATTGTATGTACCTCGTGAATAAAGTGTCATTATTCCCCTTGCGATAATTATCTCCCTCGGCAGCGCCTCGGGCGCTAATTAGCTTTAATCCCTCGGCTGTGCCTCGGTAGTCAAAAGCACTAATTAATCCCTAGGCGAAGCCAAGGGATTAGGGGAACATGGTGCCTTCGGCTTTGCCTCAAGAATAACTTTTTTCCTCAGGGAATAATAGCTTACTTTACTCCCTAGGTGCATAAATAACTATTTTTATGCTTAGTTTTACAAAGGCGGCAAAAAACAATGTTGCCTGTGGCGGCGAAAACTGTATAGCCCCGTTCTTCGCTGCGCCGTCTCAATTGTTGAACACGGTTGGTTCTTGTATGAATTAAATTTTTTGTCACTTTGTACATTTGCTACGTTTCTTTCTTGTTTAATCCTGGTGATTTTAAACACTGTGTCTACAAACACTCTAAACAATCGTCGTAATTACTTACAGTCAATAATCAATCAAACAACAAAATAAGTTCATTTGCAATAAAAATGCTGGTTTTATCCATATTCAAAGTAATTAATTGCAAGAGATATCCAGCAATTAAAACCGGTATTTAATAATGTGATTTAAAAAAAAAAAAGTCTGTCAGTAGTCTGAACAGACGCGAGGAGCCTAACTACTGGGTCGATTTTGATAAACTTTGGCATATTTTAGAAAAATCGCCCCCAATTGAGGAAAAATCACTCTAGGGCAAATTGAGGAATTATTTTTAGCCCTAAATTTGAAGGCGCTGGTTAAAAAAATAAAAAAATTCTAAAAAATACTTCCGGCTTGGTTAAAATGTTACAAATTCAGTCCATTTAATTATACCATTTAAGTCGTTTTCCAGCGAAAAATGTAAATCGAACACGAAATGTAAACAATAACCTGTTGAACTAATATTATGTTTAATAATTGAACTAATTATCTAATAAATATATTTATAAAAAAATAAAAAGCTTTCAACTTCAATTTTGTAAGTGATCGCCTAAGTGATCGCCCTCAATTACTAAGAGCATTTTTTTTTTTTTTTTCTAAAGGGGAATCAAATAACTTTTTACTATGTAATACCAGTCGATAATCTCAAGTACTCTTTGCTCATTAATATTTTACGTGTGTTCTTTTCCGATAACTCTTCCGCATTTTTTCTTTCTTCATAAATCTTTTTAGTGTGCTTTGCTGGTTACTTTCTGTGCTTTGCTGGTAAATCGTTTTACGAGTTCTCCTTGCTGATAAATCTTTTTAGAGTAATCTTTACTGAGCACTCGAGTTCTATTAGCTTAGATGCTAAATCTCGATAACTCTTCCGCAATTTATCTGTCCTGATAATTCTTTTTAGTTTTATTTGCTAGTAACTTTCTTTTCTTTCCTGGTAATCGTTTTACGAATTCATTTTACTGATAAATCTTTTTAGAGTAACCTTTATTGAGCACTCTTTTACGGGTTCTCTTTGCTGATAAATCTTTTTGAGTAACCTTTACTGATCACTCTTTTACGAGTTCTCTTTGCTGATAAATCTTTTTAGTGTAACCTTTACTGATCACTCTTTTACGAGTTCTCTTTGCGTAACCTTTACTGAGCACTCTTTTACGAGTTCTCTTTGCTGATAAATCTTTTTAGAGTAACCTTTACTGATCACTCTTTTACGAGTTCTCTTTGCTGATAAATCTTTTTAGAGTAACCTTTACTGATCACTCTTTTACGAGTTCTTTGCTGATAAATCTTTTTAGAGTAACCTTTACTGAGCCCTCTTTTACGAGTTCTCTTTGCTGGTACTCTTTTTTAGAGTGCTCTATTATGAATTATTTTTGCTGAATACTTTTTAATACTGGGAGCAGATGATTGAGCAAGAAAACTGAGAGTGGTTTAGTAAAAAGTCTATTGTCAGTGGTAGATAAAGTGTTGTTCAACTCTATTTATTATTTGACATTGGAAGCTCTAATAATGGTCAGCTGTTATATATTAAATAAACAACACCATGATTTTATCATTTATTTATATTATTTATAACGTCGTCGACTCTTCTTTTTTTTCAATCGAATGTTCCGTCTTAATGGAAACAATATGGATTTTCCGTTGCTTTCAGCAAAACGGTATGCTACGATATCTAGTAAGCGATTAAAATTAATTTCTAAATTATATCTCAATAAAGAAATAGTTTGAATTCGATCGGATTCATTGTTGACTTAACGATATCGTATTTTATAATAGGAAAATATTCAAATATTTGAGCTATATACATTGAACGGTGAGCAGAGGGATAAAACTTTACATTTTTTCGAAATTACATTGGACTAAACGTCCCTTTGTCTTAATAGTTAATTAGCCAAAGTTGTTTATATTCTAAAAAAAAACATGTGGGAGTAATAATCTAAAGAAGTAACGAACTAGAGAGATAAATGAAAGTTACTTTAGTTTGGTACTGCTTTAGATTATTACTCCCATATGCTTTTTTTAGAATATAAACGACTTTGGCTCATTAACTATTAAGACAAAGGGACGTTTAGTCCAATGTAATTTCGAAAAAAGGAATATCTAACTTCTGTTTTTGTAAGGGAAATAACAGTCTAAAGAAGAACATTGTGTACATCTTCTTTAGATTGTTACCCTCCTCTATTTTTATTAGAATTTATTAGAGGAGTAACAATTTAAAGAAGTGCCTATAGTTCTTTATGAGACAAAATCCTATAAATATATTACATTATATTGTTCAAATGTAATTTATATTTTACGTATTTTTTTTCCGAATAAAAAAAAAATGAAAATAAAAATAAAATGTTTGAACGATATGTAAAAGAATTTGCAATCTACCTGTCGCTGCAAGAACAATGTCTTCATACTTCTGACCCGACGAGCTTCAAATGAGTTATAATACATTTACAATAACTAGCAATATATAGAATCTTTTAATTTTTTTTTTCTTTTGCAATTCATTAAGTACTCATTCATTAGTTTATTATGTTTGTATGGGTATACAAATGTTCATTATTCCAATGAAGAAGGTAGTTTTTAAATGATATTTAGGCATTGTGTTATATAAATGTTTAATTTTAAATTAGTTTGGTATCATATAATTCCGTTAAGATTTTGTGAATTTAGTTTTTTTTATAAAAAAAAAATTATTGTTAAATAATTTTACGAAATAAGAAGACGAGTGGGATTTTGTGTGACCCTCACATTGAATAACACTTAAAGTTTTGACAGCTTACAACTTACTCGTACTGTATAAGAAAGTGTTAAATCTTTCTTGTACTGAATAAGTGAGTGATAAATCTTACTCGTACTGAATAAGTAAGTACGTTAAATCTTACGTACTGAATAAGTAAGTGTTAAATATTACTCGTACTGAATAAAAAAGTGTTAAATCTTACTCTTACTGAATAAGTAAGTGTTAAATCTTACTCGTACTGAATACTTAAGTGTTAAATCTTACTCGTGCTGAATAAGTAAGTGTTAAATCTTACTCGTACAGAATAAGCAAGTACGTTAAATCTTACTCGTACTGAATAAGTAAGTGTCAAATCTTACTCGCACTGAATAAGTAAGTGTTAAATATTACTCGTACTGAATAAAAATCTTAGGCCCTCCACACACGGAGCAACTCAAAACAAACTGATTACAAACTCCAATCACCAACCAGTTGACTATGAGTTTCAACCTGTGTAATTGAATGGGACACCGCACGCGTAGCACCTCATAACAAACTCATAAAAAGTAATTTCTGTCAACTCAAAAATGACTGGAGTTTCCAGATGAGTTTGTTTTGAGTTGCCCGTGTGCGGAGGGCTTTACTCGTACTGAATAAGTAAGTGTTAAATCTTATTCGTACTGAATAAGAAAGTGTTAAATTTCACTCGTACTGAATAAGAAAGTGTTAAATTTCACTCGTACTGAATAAGTAAGTGTTAAATTACACTCGTACTGAATAAGTAACTGTTCAATCTTACTCGTACTGAATAAATACGAGTAAGTTTAATTTTTAAATTTGATCGTTTATTTTAATTTATTTATACATTTTATTATTTAAAACCAATAAACAATAAAACGAAAAAAAAAAAAAAAATAGATAAAATAACGTTATCAATTTTAATATTGACAAAATGCTCTGGTTGTAATTAATCAGAATGACCTAATGCTAATTAAATCATATTAATAAATAGAATATAAATTAATTTAATTATCATAACATAAATATAGTTTTAGTGACAAATATAATGCAGTGTATTCAGTGTCTACATAAACATGTGTTCTAAATTATTCCGGCCGAAATAATTTTTTGAGTTTTTATGTAGTCAAAAGCAGTTTTTGGGTTTTTATGTAGTCAAATGATTCTTCTAGAAATTGTATCACGGAAACATTTCTAGAAGTAAAATCTCGTATGGTTAAATTTATTTTTATTGTATGTTATTATAAGTCAAAAATATATATCAAACATAACGACATATATTTAAAATTAACGTGAGCATATTATTTTATTTTCTTTTACTAACGAATAAAAAAAAGAGATATTTTAAGTGAGTGGTTACTTCCAGAATTTTATCTGATTATGCGAATTAAAAAAAAAAAAAAAAACACTTTAACTCTTAAGAGAGCATACCTTAAGAGTCCACCTAACTAACCGGTGTTGCCCTTTAATTAAGAAATATATAATTATAATGTAGCAATATATAACATACAATAAATAATAAAATTAAAACCTTAAACTCATATTATCGTTATAAAATGACTTTACAGAAAATATTTTTATTTTAAATACATTTCTACACGAATTTATAACTTAACTTTTGATTACTTGATTCCTCTTTAAAAATTATTCGAATTTATCAATTGATTTCAACTTTTTTATAATTTTTTTTTTTTTTTTTTTTCGTTTATTAGTATTATAGAACAAATTATGTTCAAACGTTAAATTATTACGATAAAGGTGGGGGGAGTGGGGTTTGTAATTACATCGAAAATTATTTACTTATTTAATAATACATTTTCGTATACCTATGATAGTTATTTAATTAATAAATATATATTATATTATTGGTAACGATAAAATAGAATGCAATAAACCTTANTTGTTGTTATAACTATTTAAAATTATTATTTATTTTATATTTTTTTTAAAAAATAAGGTTTTGAAAGATAAGTTGTAATCACCATCTTACGTCTTGTTGACAAGACGTATAAACGAGTAGTAGTTAGTATGTAAGGTGGTGGATTACCTGTTAGATGGAGTTATGGGGTGGTGCAGGTAAGTAGACAAGCGGTGGACTCGACTACGGCCCCATACTAAGCTCTCTTATATAGAACCTACCCCCTCCTACTTCTCGGCCCCCTCCGCCCGCCCCCCGTCCAAATGCACCCATTCAACAGTTTCCCTTCAACAGTTTTCCCTCGCCCGCTAATTTCCTTGCCGCCTCCGATCGAACCACCCCCTCAGTCGAGTCCTTGTATTAATTACTTGACGATGTTTTCCGTTTTCTTTCTTAAACGATTTTAACGAGATTTAGGTTTGTCAATGAAATGAGTTGTACAAAAAGTATTTATTTGATTTGTGGCTTTGACTTGGCAGCGCACAGCCACATTTTGTATTAAGCAGCAACTACTTTAGATTTCGAGTAAACTAATCAATTTGACGAAAGAGTTTTATAGACTTTTACTTTTCGGTTATGATAATATTTCTTCTTATTAGGTGGCTGTAAATTCTATTTATTTTTGCTTCCTGGCTTAGCGCAGATAACGAAAGCCTTGTAATAATTCTTGAGAACGTTTTGTTTGTCTGCGATTTCAAAAACTCCCGGACAGAAATCCGCTTCAAGGAACATTTTCAGTTGCTTGTCTGTCTTTTGATAAAAAATTTGCTAAACTAACGTATAAAAAAAAACGTATTTTTTAAAAAACTAACGTAACTTGTTTAAAAACTAACGTATCAAAACTGAAAATTGGATGGTAGGTCCCATATAATGTTCAACATTATGCTTCCGTCGCGTCGGTTACTCTTCTTCATGCACACAAACATACATACATTTATTCACACCTTTATTTTTAAAAATACTTATCTAACTTTTAAGAAATTCGGAGGGCTTATCGAAAGTAGACCACACATGGTCTCAAGTTAATTTCTTCCCATCGCTTGTGATAATTATGTAAGTTAATTATTGTTAAATCTATACTTTTATTTGTGTGAACAATCAAAAGGATTGAAAACAATGATAAGGAGTCATTAAAACATTATAATGTTAAAGTACACGATAGGTTTTTTTTCAATTTTTTTCAATTTCACGATGCGATTTGTGTTAGGGAAGTCCTCCAAATTTAATGTAACCTGGCAGCTAGTTATAAAGACGAAAGAAGAAGAGGGAGACCAAGATTGAGGTGGCTAGAGGATGTCCAAGGAGACCTGAGAATGATGGGCTCTTGCGCTCTTGGAGGAGACGTGCGCAAGATAGAGAGGATTGGCGAGGAGTTGTTATGGCGGCCAGGGCCCTACATGGGCTGTAGCGCCAAGGAGTAAGTAAGCTAGTTATAAAGTTGAGTAAGGGAAGGCCTCCAAATTCAATGTAACCTAGGCAGCTAGTTAAGTTAAGGAAGTCCTCCAAATTTAATTTACCTAACCGGGCAGCTAGTTATAAAGTTGAGTTAGGGAATGCCTCCAAATGCAATGTAACCTAGGCAGCTAGTTATAAAATTGTTAGGGAAGGCCTCCAAATTCAATGTAACCTAGGCAGCTAGTTATAAAGTTGTTAGGGAAGGCCTCCAAATTCAATGTAACCTAGGCAGCTAGTTATAAAGTTGTTAGGGAAGGCCTCCAAATTCAATGTAACCTAGGCAGCTAGTTATAAAGTTGTTAGGGAAGGCCTCCAAATTCAATGTAACCTAGGCAGCTAGTTATAAAGGTAGTTAGGGAACGCCTCCAAATTCACTGTAACCTAGACAGCTAGTTATTAAGTTGAGCTTGGGAAGCCCTCTAAACTCACTGTAACCTAGACAGCTAGTTATTTAGTTGAGCTTGGGACGCCCTCTAAACTCACTGTAACCTAGACAGCTAGTTATTTAGTTGAGCTTGGGAAGCCCTCTAAACTCACTGTAACCTAGACAGCTAGTTATTTAGTTGAGCTTGGGACGCCCTCTAAACTCACTGTAACCTAGACAGCTAGTTATTTAGTTGAGCTTGGGAAGCCCTCTAAACTCACTGTAACCTAGACAGCTAGTTATTTAGTTGAGCTTGGGAAGCCCTCTAAACTCACTGTAACCTAGACAGCTAGTTATTTAGTTGAGCTTGGGAAGCCCTCTAAACTCACTGTAACCTAGACAGCTAGTTATTTAGTTGAGCTTGGGAAGCCCTCTAAACTCACTGTAACCTAGACAGCTAGTTATTTAGTTGAGCTTGGGAAGCCCTCTAAACTCACTGTAACCTAGACAGCTAGTTATTTAGTTGAGCTTGGGAAGCCCTCTAAACTCACTGTAACCTATACAGCTAGTTATTTAGTTGAGCTTGGGAAGCCCTCTAAACTCACTGTAACCTAGACAGCTAGTTATTTAGTTGAGCTTGGGAAGCCCTCTAAACTCACTGTAACCTAGACAGCTAGTTATTTAGTTGAGCTTGGGACGCCCTCTAAACTCACTGTAACTATACAGCTAGTTATTTAGTTGAGCTTGGGAAGCCCTCTAAACTCACTGTAACCTAGACAGCTAGTTATTTAGTTGAGCTTGGGAAGCCCTCTAAACTCACTGTAACCTAGACAGCTATTTATTTAGTTGAGCTTGGGAAGCCCTCTAAACTCATAGTAACCAAGACAGCTAGTTGTTAAGTTGAGCTTGGGAAGCCCTCCAAACTCCAATTCAATGTAACCTAGGCAGCTAGTTATTTTTTTTTATATACATATACCTTATATAAATATAATTTCACTATGAGGTATTCATTAAAGAAATATAATAGTTACAATTATAAATTTCATTCAAAGCCAATCGGATTAAGTCTGGTGTTGGAGTTTTACATGCTACCCCTATTTTACTTGTATATATGTAAGTAGCCAAATTTTTTTTGGCGTCTTATTGTTTATTTTAAGACACTTAAAAAAGTCTTAGTGTAGTGGAAAAGGTAACATTTACACAACATGTAAAACTTTTACATTTAAAAGGCGTAACTTCATTTTGATAGCTTAACTTTTTTCCACTTGTTATGATTTAGAATAGTGGTATTTCGTTGAATTTCTTAAAAGGTGGATAAACCGTGCAAGGAAGGGAAGCAACTCTCGACAATTCGTTCCAAGTGTCGGAAGCAAATAAATTCATAAGTTTATTGCTTACGAAGTAGTTTATCATTTTTCCGAAGAGGATTCTATCATTAGTATTCTATTATTAGTAGTTTAGGCTCCACGCGTTTACACAAGGACGACAGTGGTGAGGTTTACATTCTAAATGGAGAGAAGTAAGGTGCAATGCGTTAGTTTCCCTTATCACTGCACTATCAATCAAAGTAGTTGCCTTGAACTCCGGCTGTGTGTTACGGGCGAGGACGAGGAAAGCTTTTAGAGCGAAGGGAGGTTGGAAGATGTAAAAGAACTCGACAAGCTCGGTAGTGTTAACAATATATTAATATTTCAATATAAACTCTTACACCCGCCTTAATACAAATACGTCACCGAGAATATATCACAAATCGACAATAAACTAGCAAATATTTCAACTGCTACACTATTTTTTACCAGGGAGGTAAACGTACTTCAACAAATTTTTTTCTTTACCCACCCACAGGTTTCCCTATTGCAGGTCAACGTACTGATTCTACATTATATGTATATTATGTTATGTAAAGCCTACGAATAAAATAATAATAGCACATTACGTGTCTATTGCTAAAAGTAACATTTTGCATGCGAGTGTGGAGTGTACACCCGAGCGACAGCGAGGGTAGTAAAACTACACGAGCAATTCCAAAAGCAGTTTTCACACGAGATGCGAACCGCACTTTATCTACGATTGTTGGATTTTAATAAATAAAGAAAAAAAAAAATTTCCTGTGTGTAAAAGTTCGTACTTCTCTTGTGATAAAGATGAAATTAATTCATTAGTTGTATTTTGTGCCGAATTCATTATTTCCGGAGGAGTATTATTCTTCTTATTTTCGTCATAATCACTTAAATCACAATAATCACGTTAAAAACTCAATTTAAACAGTTACTCTAATGAAACAAACAGCAAATTAGTTTTGTTAAATGTTAACAAACACGCTAATCGTGCGTTTAGATGAAGAATTCTTCTTTTTTTTCCGCACTAGGGCGGAAAAAGAGGAATTATAAACGCGCATGCGCAATGAATACAACTACGAAAAGAATCACTTTCTACACATCTAAACACAGATGAAATGTTTATACTTTTTCGTATCAATCGTTGATAAAATAGTTTTACGCTAGCATTGGCTGCGATAAACAAACAACTTAGAAGCTAAAATTTAGTAGATCTACATACACACATTGTATAAATTGCATTTGACACTAAAATTTTATAAACTTAATATAACAGATTAATAACCTAATGAGTAATCATCGTATAGCCATGGGAAATAATAATCTGTTCAAGTTTAATCTTTCTAGGGTAATCAGTTTCTAGTAAAGTGGGTCAAATTTAGCTTACAAGATTTATAGACATACAAACTAACCTAAAACAATTAAAGTTAAATCCAAGAGTAAAAAATAGAAAATGTTTTTAATACTTGAGTCATATAAATGCACCTTCAATGCACCAGCACCTGCATCTTGTGTGGAGATATTGTCTTAAAAAAAATTTCCTTCCGAGAAAGTGACTCATAATGATACAGTGCCATATTTTTTCATTGAATATTTGAGGTGGCAGTCCCACATATACAGATAAAGTAGTTTATCTGTAGAGTTGTTAAGGTATGACAGTACATGTAAAAGTTTACTAGCCGGATCGGTGCACTTCACGCACCTTATCCGTCTAGAAGTTGGCTGTGTGTAAATAATAATTAAAACAATATAATTACTATATCTTTATTATTACATAATTTCGTATTTTAGTAAAAGTAGGTTATATTATTTTTACGCATTTTCAATTATTCTATTTTATACTACCTTCAATTTTCAATTTTAGTTAACATGAGTCTATGTACCAAATTGAAGATCTTTAAATCCAATAGAAGCCAAGATAATAGTATCTGATTAAATCCAAGAAGGTGACCATATGTTGAAGTGAAAGTACCTTTAATTTTCTTCTTTAGCTACCATAGGTCTATGTACCAAATTTCAGATCTCTAGGCCCCCTAGAAGCTGAGATAATAGAGTTTTATTAAATTCAAGATGACGGTTGTAATTCAATAAAGTGGTCATATGTCATATGTTAAAGTAAAAGTGTTTAATTTTCTTTTTTAGGTACCGTTAGTCTATGCACCAAATTTCAAATCTCTAGGTCCACTGTATGCTGAGATAATAGGGAGTTACTAAATACAAGATGGCAGTTGTGTTTTAATATGGCGGCCATATGTTGAGTGATACTTAAGTTATCACGTACCTTTAAGTTTCTTCTTTAGCTACCACAAGTCTATGTACAAAATTTTAGATCTCTAGGCCCACTGGTAGCTGAGACAATAGAATATGAATAAATCCAAGATTTCTAAATCCAAGGTGGCTATAATTCAATATGGTGACCATAAATCGAAATCAAAATGGCCGCAATTTTATATTTATGGTACACTCTATCTATGTACCAAATTTCAAATCTCTATGTTAATGGGAAGTAGGAGAATTAGTGATCAGTCAATCAATCACTGTCACTCTTAGTTTTATATATATAGATTAACTGAACGCTTAAATGCTCAAGTGGAGCATTTACTGGAAGAAGAACAATGCGGTTTCAGAACAAATCGGGGAACCCAGGATCTAATATTTACTATGAGACAGCTATCTGAAAAGACATTAGAATGTGGAAAGGCAACCCATGTCACCTTTATAGACCTAGAAAAGGCATTTGACAGTGTACAGTGGTCAGAGCTGTGGAAGGTACTCAGAAAGCGGAATGTCGAAGAGGCTCTAATAAAAAGAATCCAAAGTTTCTACAAATGCTGCAGAAATTACGTGCGAACAGGAAACTCATCCTCAGAGGAGTTCCTCACTACCTCTGGAGTCAGACAAGGAGACATAATGAGTCCTTATCTTTTTATTATACTACTGGACGATATTATAAAAGAATGCAAGCCAGCTATGCGCCCAGTCAAAGTAGGAAATTGGCTCATGAACCCAGTAAAAGTGACGTCTCTAGCGTATGCAGATGATGTAGTACTCATGGCCAACTCGGAGGAGGGGTTGCAAAACAACCTGAATGTCTGGAATAAAGAACAGCTGAAGCGAGGACTGAATATTAACCCAGCCAAAACGGAGACAATGGTTATAAGTAAAGAACATGTCGAGCACTCTATAAAGCTAAATAACACTGTCCTGAAACAGGTGAATGAATTCAAATATCTTGGAGCAGTGTTAAGTGAGGATGGGAAACCAGATAAGGATCTTAATACGAGGGTTGCTGCAACTGGCAGACTATACCACGCCTTGAATAAAGCCTTTCTAGGAAAGAGGGAAATCTCCACCCAAACNAATTACCCTAATCGTTTATAAGTTTATAAAAGGCCTTTTTACAACTAAAGTTTTTAAGGAGCAGAGTCTATGTGCCAAGTTTCAGCTTGATTGGATACCTGGAAGAGGGTTAATTTAATTAGCCCTCAAAATGTTTTTACGACAGACACTGCACACAAACAAACAAAATTCAAATTAATATACATAATATAAAGGATAATGAAGTTCTAGGTCTTCCGATGGTGACCGCATCTCGAAGGGTATACGTCCCGACATATCGCTCCTAATGCTAGAAGCATCTTCAGGGGTCTTCATTGTGTACTTAGTTTAAGACTAGCGTGAACTGAACTAAAATGAACTGAACTCCTTAAACTAAGGACATCATGAACACCCCTGAAGGTGCTTCCAGCTGTACGACCGAAAGTCGTCCCGAGCGATGCACCCGAAAGTCGTCACGTACATCCTTTGAACGAGGTCACCACTGGAAGACCTAGAACTTCATTATAACAATAACCGCGGACGGCAAGGAACTTTAATCATACAAAGGATTTAAAAAAAAATGAAACCCACAAAAAAGTAAAAAGTAAAATCAAAATGAATCTTTCTTTAAATTAAATGCATTAGAGATTAGCCAAGATTATTAAAATAGACCCCGGATATTAGATAGAATTTCTTCTATCTAACATCCTTTTTTGTAAAATCTGTTTTTGAAATCGGGGACTTAATATCATACAAGCATTCGCCCCGCGCTTCGCGCGTGGTTCATGCTTGCAATCAGTGACTGTATAATATACAGCCTTACATTATTATTATTATTATTATAACTATGTATTTATTATTATTGGCTGTATAATATTATTATAACTATTTTATATCTATTACTATCATATTGGTTTATTGAGTAGACCATTTCATTAAATATAATACTATATACTTAATAATTTGTTTAGGTTAATATGGAAAATGAAAATTGCTTAACATTAAATTAAAATAAATTGCTTGAAATTGGGTCCTCCCACAATATCGACAATATCGACAATATCGAGGACTTTTTCCAAAATTATTATAAAATGAGGATACAATTTAACTCCCTTAATAGGAATTTCCTCGCCATCCGGAGGAAATATATAGCTAGGCCACACCAAAAACTAAAACGAAATCTTAAAACAAACACTATATTACACAAAATACTATTAACTATGTAGTAATGGATCGTTAACAATATTCCGTGTATAAGCAATTCCATCCGTAACCCTTTCTGATGGTACCAAAACTTGTATTTACTATGATGTAAATCGGCCGTGGCTAAAGTTTAATACAATATAACTATACATATAATAATACTA
>KZ651117.1:120337-171541 GCA_001010745.2 Gerris buenoi
TGGTTAACCATTCATCTAAAGTTACTAATTTGATCTAAGGAAGCTAACATCTAAATTTCAAGGTTCTAGTACAATTGGTTCCGGAGATATCGTCTTGTCGATTTGTATATAAATGGCCGCCATCTTGAATCAAGATGGCGGATTTTAAAAACATTTCTTAGCGATCACCTAGGAGGTAAGAGGAGCACACCTACAAAATTTCATGGTCGTAGGTCCAGTGGTTTCAGAGATATCGTGATGTGTCAGTGAGTGAGTGGTATTTGGATTTTATATATATAAATAACTTATCAAAATAGTTTTGATTTGTTGTATATTAAAAGCTGTCACTTTTTGATTAAGGCATGTAAACAAACAATGCGCTTTCTTTATTACATCGCCCTTTTTTTATTGTCTCGGGAATGACAGTTCCCCGTGTCATTCTTGAGCGGAATTTACTATGAGAACCTCCCCTTTCTTCACCGGAGAACCTCCCACTTATCTCTATCGCACTCTTATCAAACAGTTATATATCACTCTCTCTCTGAACTTGTTTCTTTACCTTTCTCCCCCCTTATCTCCTAACGCTCTCTAATCAAACAGTTATATATCACTCTCTCTCTCTGAAGTTGTTTGTTTACAAAACTTTTTTAATAATAAAGATAGATAATTTTTGGTTTGTTTATTTTTTGTTGTTGTCAAGGTAATTGTTTTGTTTTTGAAATATCAAGTTTTTTGTAAAAGAGAAAAATATAGTTTGTTTTGGAAAGTTGTTTTGGATTCCAACGAAAAAGAAAAAGCTCTCGTCTTATTCTTGCGAACTTGTAGTGCTTAGTTCTTACATTTTTTGTGGCGACCGTGACTCCAAGAAAACACATGGACCAGCTCAAAGTATTTCGGTCAACTTTGAGAGCTTCAGTGACAAGACAGGTAACAAATATTGAAAATTTAATTAAGAACAATGGGGAGCAAAATTTAATCAAACAGCAATTTGTGGTATTATAAGAACGCTATAATAAATTAAAAGAAGTAGAAAATAGGGTAACAAAAGCCATGCTTGAGGCGAAGTGTAGTGAAGAGGAGCATTTGCAGCAATTTTGACGCATCTGATGTTTATATAGCTAAATTTGCCGGAGTTAAAAATCTTTTAGAAGAACAGATTTTTGGTAATAATTCAAAATTAAATCAGTCTGATATCTCTCAAAATTCAGTAACTTCAGGACCAAAATGCCGTTTACCAAAAATAGAGTTGAAAAAGTTTAGTGGAGAGTTGATTGAGTTTGAGTATTTACCATTTTGGTCGCTTTTCTCAGTTGTAAATGATGACGCGAACCTAAGACCCGAAGATAAGTTTCAGTACCTACTTCAGGCTACTGTAGTAAAGTCGAAGGCCTTAGAGTTAGTGGAAAGTTACCCGCCCACAGCGGAGAACTACCCCAAAGTTATAGAGGCATTGAAGGCTCGCTATGGTAGGGATAACTTACTGATAGAAGTCTATATCCGAGCATTGTTGAAGCTAGTCCTTCAAAAATCTTGTCTCATTATATGATCGTTTGGAATCACACTTAAGATCATTAGAATCATTAGGCATCAACAATGATAAGTTTTCAGGTGTGTTGTTGCCCCTTATTGAGTCCAGTTTGCCTGAAGAGATTTTGCGAGTATGGCAGAGAAGTGGAGTCAGTGCTTCACTTAATGAAAGCACTAAATAATCTCTATCTAATAGGAGGCTCGAAAGCTTGATGATGTTTTTAAAAAACGAAGTAGAAGCGGAAGAGCGTATTAAGTTGGCAAAATCAGGATTTGGTGTTAGTAACGTAGGTTCAACAGGAAAGAACTAGTGAAGAAGTAGATTTTCAAACAAAACCCAGAATTGTCTACGGAACCTACTGCTGCAACCTTAGTTAATTCAAAAATAAAACTGTACTGTATATTTCGTAAATTAGATCACGTTTCATCTAGTCCAGTCGACAAGTACATTTTACCCTGCAAAAGGTCATACATTTTTTTTTTCTTTTTTATATTGTATATACCTAGACATTAGTTAAAAACCCAAGTTTTCGACCTCCTAGACACTGTGCTAACCCAGAGGGGGGCCAAAATGTGCGAAATTTTAGTTTTTTCTTTATAACTTTTTACCTATAAGTCCTGGAAAAGTGTTCGTATCTTTCTTGTAGAGCACTAAATTTGCAACATTTTTATATTTTATATTTTTTTCCTAAACACTATACTTTCCGAAATATTGAGCTTCAAAGATGCAATATTTTTTTAATATATAAAATTACATTTTTTTTCTGAAGACGACAGGGGTCTATTTTTGCTATCCCAACTATCCCAGTTAGATTTTTTGGGTATATTCTACCTATGGAAGTACAAATAACCACCACTAACCACAACTACTAACCATTTGTAACCAATACTAACCACCACAAACCAACAAAAAAATTAAATATTTGGGTGTTTTTGTTTATCCTTTCTTGTAGACCATTAAATTTGGAACAAGTTTTATATTTCACATTTTTTCCTAAACCCTATACTTTCCGAAATATAAAGCTTCAAAGATGCAATATTATTTTGAAAATATCAAAAATAACATCTCTTCGACGAAAGGGGTCTATTTTTGTTATCCCTCCCACCCACAGTCAGATTTTGGGTATATCCTACCTATGGAAGTACAAATAACCAATAACCACCTCTAACCTCCGCAACGTGGGTTTTGCAGTTATTAAAAAACAATATTGCATCTTTGAAGCTCTATATTTCGGAAAGTAGGGTTTAGGAAAAAATGTGAAATATAAACTTTTTTCCAAATTTAATGCTCTACAAGAAAGGATAAACAAAAACACCCGAAAATTTAGTTTATTGTTGGTTAGTGGTGGTTAGTATTGGTTACTAGTTGTGGTTAGAGGTGGTTATTTGTACTTCCATAGGTAGAATATACCCAAAAAATCCAACTGGGATTTGGATAGATTCCCTGTCGTCTTCAGAAAAAATGTAATTCTTTATATTAAAAAAAGTATTGCATCTTTGAAGCTCAATATTTCGGAAAGTATAGTGTTTAGGAAAAAAATATGAAATATAAAAATGTTGAAAATTTAGTGCTCTACAAGAAAGATACGAACACTTTTTTCCAGGACTTATAGGTAAAAAGTTATAAAGAAAAAACTAAAAAATACACTAAAATTTCGCACATTTTGGCCCCCCTCTGGGTTAGCACAGGGTCTAGGAGGTCGAAAACTTGGGTTTTTAACTAGTGTCTAGGTACATACAATATAAAAAAGGAAAAAAAGTGTTTATGTTTTGCAAGGTAGACCCTCATTTTTAATACCTGTCGACTGGACTACTCGGAATGTGAAACTGCTGAGAATATGTCCCTTGACCAAAAGAATGACATAATTATGCAGAAGAAAAGGTGCTTTATTTGTTTAAAGTTCAACCATACAGCAAAGATGTGTAGGGTGAAAGTAGTGTTTCAAAACTGTGGACTAAGACATTTAGCTAAGGGAGGTAGCGTAGCCGCGGCGGTTAAACCACCTCTGCTCGGCCATCACTGAATCATTGAGTGGAACAAGATGGGGTTCGATTCCTCGGCGTGACACTCTGATTCATATGGCTCACTATTGATCACATCATACTCGCTTCGGCGGTACAATGTACATATGTATGATGTGTGAAGTGGCTGCAACTCTCTACCGCGGGGAGTACAAAGGGCCTAAGTAATGGCCTAATTGCAAGGTTCGAACATGTGGCTCGTCCTATCCGTTCTAGTAGGAAGGGAAGACATTTAGCTATTATGTGCCCAAAAGTATATCAAAATTCGATACCAAGAAAAGAAGAAAAAACTGTAAAATGATCACTAAAGAAAGAGGCAGCTCTTACAAATTACTCTACAGGAAATTTTTTTCTGCAAACCGTTAGTGTGTCGATGAGCGGAAAGAAGGACAAGATCACAGTTAGAGTTCTCATAGATTCTGGATCAGAAAGGTCATATATTTTACAGGAAACGGCAAAGAAGATGAAGTATGTTATAGAAGACCCTGTGACCATTATACACTCTCTATTTGGAGGTGTAGAAACGAAGCCAGTTCATCACAACTGCTACTAAGTCAGGCTAGGTAATATAGACGACAGTTATTTCTGTAATTTTCAAGCATTATCACAAGAGGAGCTATGTGGAGATGTGGCTCCTTTTGTGTTTTTGGCCATGGGTGGAAGAGTTAAGCCGTAATAACATCAATATAACTGGCCTAGATGAGGCAGGTCCCATTGAAGTTATAATGGAGCTGACATTTTAGGGAAATTGCTTACAGGAAGAAAGATCGAGTTGTCAAACGGGCTCGTTGCAGTGGAGTTGTATATTGGCTGGACGGTCATGGACCGCATTTCGGAAAGTCGAAGATCAAATGTAATAACATCAATGCTGTCCCAGATGAAACCTGAAGAGCTGTGGGACCTAGATGTTATAGGTATAAGGGATCCTATAGAGGCAAAGTCAAGAAAAGAACTAGAAGATCAGGTGAAGGACCATTTTCATAAAACCGTTACAGTTAACGAAGAAGGACGAACGATGAGGTTCAGATGCCATGGGTGGAAGGACACGACCCTCTTCCTAGTTATTATGAAATAGCTTTAAAAAGATTGAAGACAACTGTAAGTCGACTGAAGGAGGAAGGCTACTACGAAGAATATGCCAAGGTATTCACTGAATGGATTGAAGAAGGTATTATCGAAGAAATACCTAAGAATGAAGTTGGGAATTATGGCCACTATCTACCTCACCGACATGTTATCAAGTTAGGCAGTTCTACTCCTGTTTGTCCAGTATTTGATGCCAGTACCAGATGCAAACCATCTCCATCTATTAATCAGTGTTTAGAAAAAGGTATTAGTTTGATAGAAAATATTCCCAATATTTTGTTAGGTTTTAGATTGTTTCGCTTAGGAGTCATATCTGATATTAGACGTGCCTTTTTGCAAGTAAGTTTATGTAAAAATGACAGGGATTTTTTGAGATTTTTATGGCTAGATAAAAATGGGGTCCTTAGATATTTTAGGCATAGAAGGGTAGTTTATGGTATAACTTGTAGTCCGTTTTTATGGCAAGCAGTTATAGAATATCATTTGACTAAATGTATAGAAAAATGTAATTTAGGTTTAGCGAATTATAGTATAAAAAGTGTTAAAATATAACAGAATAGTTTTTATATGGATAACAGCGTTACTAGTGTTGATAGTGTTGAGGAATTAGAACAATTTATTACAGAAGGAAAACAACTTATGTCGGAAGGAAAATTTGATCTTAGAGCTTGGGAAACTACAAACTATAGGGATGAATTTGATGAAGTCAAAGAAACAAAAGTATTAGGTCTAAAATGGAATAGAGGGGACGATACTTAAGGTATCTGTTCGGAGTCCATTAGTCAGTTAAAGGTTGGTGTTATCACAAAAAGAAAAATTCTTTCATTTGATCACAGACCATTTGATCCAATCGGGATTTGTTGCTCAGTTGCTCTAATACCCAAGATATTATTGCAAAATACAACAAAAAATAAATTAGACTGGGGTCAGGTAGGCAACCATTGTGCCGAAAAATGCATTATGTGGAAATTCTCCGTACCGTCCGCAGCGTGGTGGGGAGGATGGTGGGAGCGATTAGTCCGAGTTATGAAAGCATAGCTTAGGAAGATCCTTGGTAGAGCGAGTCTAACTTACGAGGAGATGCTATCTGTACTGTGCGATTGTGAATCGGTTATACCAACAGACCCTTAACTTACATTTCCGAAGATCCTACAGACCTCTCACCTCTTACACCAAATACATTTTTACAAGAACCGAAAGAATCTGGGCTTCATGAATACGACATAGTGGATTCGCATATGTTGAATCGGCGTGCCAAGCTAAGGCAACTTCTGCGAGAACAGTTTCGACGAAGGTTTCGATCAGAGTACTTAGGGCAATTTGTACATGGTCCTAAAATAAAGGGAGAACGGAGAAAGCTCATCGTGGGAGATTTGGTGCTTGATGAAGATGAATCAAAGAAGAGGATCTCATGGCCACTTGCAAGAGTAAAAGGAGTTTATCCAGTGGCGTAACTAAGATTTCCGGCGCCCCCCCGCAGCTTTTGAAAATGCGCCCCCCAAAAAATAGCTTACTAATTTTAGCCTGCTCTCTCCCCCCCCCCTTCTTTTCTACCTCTTTTTAGAAAAATCATTCTGTGACAGATCGATTAAATTAATGTGGCACATAGATTCCTCCCATCCTATTTTGTATTCTTATACGATTTTATGCCTTTAAAAGCTTATTATTGTTGAATTTATTTAATTCTCCCCACTGATTTTGAATTAGTTAAAATTGTAAATTAGTTAAAAATTTACCAAAATTTAAAGTGCTAACGGTTAAAATTAATGTGGGATTATATGCGGGCTACTTTCGACCGACTAACCAAATTTAATAAAAATCAAATAAGTACTTTTAAAGATGTTATAGGTGTAAATTAATGTATCTTTGTAGGCATGTAAAAGAGAAAGAAATGGGCGCACTCGGTTTAAACTTATATGGGATCAACAATGAGTTATCATGACCCACCATCCAAATTTTAATAAAATTGGACGAGTAGTTTTTAGCGACAGACAGACAGATACGGAAACATACGGATTTCTGTCTTGGAATTTTGAAATCTGAGACTGACACATGAAATTTGTTGTTCGTTCTTCAGAGGAACGATCACATTAGCTTAAGATTTTTTAAAGGGAGGCAAAATTAGCTAGGTAATAAATGAGTTAAAAACTAAATTTAAAGAGGTGTGATAGGGAAAAAAAGTAAGGGTGTTAAGAAAGAAAGAGAAAGACATATTATATTTATTACAATGAGATGGAATTATATGACTTGTTAAAGTTTGAAACAGATTTCCTTATCTAGTACAGCTAAAACCGAATTAGATAAGATAACTTTTAGTTGAAATAAAAACTTTGATCTCCTGCCAGTTAAAAATGAAGAAGGGAGAATCAGTCCGATATACTTACCCATATAATTATAGGTATAGGTATAGTGACACAACTAGAAAACCAAACTGAGGCAATAAGCTCTAAACCTAAACCATAACATCTCATATCATTCTCACCCTAATTTAAACTCATTATTTCTTTCACCTCCCAAAAATAATTTTATGAAAAGAATTCCGCCCACATAGTGTCTTTTAATTTTTATTATTAAATACAAATATTATTGTTTACTCATTTTTCGGCGCCCCCCGCGCCGCGGGGTTGGCGGGGGCGCTATTTACGCCACTGAGTTTATCCCTGGTCGAGATGGCCACGTGAGAGTGGTTTGGCTGCGGACGGCAAAGGAGGAGGTACTTCGTCCCCTGAGGTAGGTATGGGTATACCTACCTCTGGAGATGGTTCCAGAGACGCATGCCTTAAAGTAAATTAACTTGGAAGTTAATTTAGGTGGGAGCGTGTTGGATTTGGGGTATTTATTTAATTGTATTATTATTTTTGTTTTGTTTATTTTTTGTTGTTGTCAAGGTAATTGTTTTGTTTTTGAAATGTCAAGTTTTTTTGTAAAAGAGAAAAATATAGTTTGTTTTGGAAAGTCATAGAGAATAGACTTAAAATAGAGTTGACATTTGGCGCGATTTCTTGTACCTTCATAAAAAGTGACATCAGCACTATCTGTTGTTCGTTGCATCATCTAAAAAAGGGGTGGGGATGAAATGTAGCGCATTTAGTTCCTCTAAACCTCTACTAGGTGTCGCTAGTAGACATCCCCTAAAATTCTCATTTTATAAATACCAGGGGTATCCCAAGATGGTAGAATAGAGTATTTCAGTAGATTACAGTAGATTACAGTAGAGTATTTCAGTAGAGTAGTATTTCATTTCACCTTGGGGGTATCCAACTCCAGTATTCTAGAGGTGTAAGAGCACTAGCGCTCCACGGGAAGATGGTGGTAAAAATTGTAAACTACTTATGATCTTTTGACATTTATACTATATTGTAAATAAACAATAAAAAAAAATAACTGCCTCGGTGGCCGAATGAGATGCGCGATCGCCTAAAATGCGAAAGTTCCCGGGTTCGATTCCAGGAAAATGACCAAATAATTTATTTCTTTGAATTAAAAAGCTCGAAATCTTTAGAATGGTGTAAAAGATTTAGTTACAATATTAACCGCACCTTCCTGTGGAGCGATAGTAGTCTATCACAGGTAGATAAAGAGGGGAGTTGGAACTCTTCAAGTACTGAAAAATTTAGTAAAAAAAAAAAGACGTCAAGAATAATTCTAAAATAATTATCTAAGACCAAAATAAACCGCTGTCATTTTTCTTTTTTCCCCCTTTTTGATGAAATTTTTGAAAGCAGCGCATGCTCTGAGCCGTTGCACAAACTATTTTCCAAGTTTTGTGACGTCATGTTGGGACATGGGATTTTTCAACGAATGCCACCCCCTTGTGGAAAGTGTGGTTTTGGATTCCAACGAAAAAGAAAAAGCTCTCGTCTTATTCTTGCGAACTTGTAGTGCTTAGTTCTTACACCTATGACACATGACACATTTTACCAAAAAATCACGTATAAATACCACTTTTTATTGTTGCAAAGGATAATAAGGAGCTCGATGTGACTCGTCCACGTCCAGAAGCTCTCGGACTACTCCATATTCAGCATGTGGAAGGAAATATTAAAGAAATGTCCCCATTGAAATGAAACTCTTTTACAAGTATAGAATTTTTTTTTTTTTAATTAGGAGTATAGGAATTTTTTTTTTTTAATTAGATTTTGGATTAATTTGGTTTTTTTTTAATCAGATTTTGGAGGTTAGAAAATGATAAAAACAACCCTTCTTTATACTTTTGTCATTTTACAGAGGGATTTACAAGTAGATTTCAAATAAGTTTTTAGGGTCCGTAGGCAAAAGCCAAGGACCCTTATATTTTCGCGCGTGTGTCTGTCTGTCCGTCCGTCCGTCGCATGCTCTCACAGCTACACCTTTCGTCCAATGACTTTGAAATTTGGCATATATATGTCTTGTACCTACCCACACATGTTAAAAATATAGCGACATAAAAAAAATATTTTCCAAAAATTTAGGGTAAAAAAACTTAAGGGTTACATTTTTATTATTTTTTTTCGACATCGTGAGGGGTAACATATTAAAGGGTACGTCGAGCTGATTACAAAAATATATAATTCTTTGGTTATAACTTTGATAGGGCGAGCGTCAGCACGTTTGAAGTGGGTGTGAAACGTGCCCCCCCCCTCTATCTCGCTTATGTGAAGTGCAAAAANTGGGTGTGAAACGTGCCCCCCCCCCCCCTCTATCTCGCTTATGCGTAGTACAAAAAAATCTGAAAAAAAAATCCTGAACATTCTTCGACCAAAAGTAAAGATACCACATTTTGGAAATTTAAAAAAAAAATATATATTTTATATTTCATTGGCAAAATACGTTTTTTTATAAGTATGGTCTTTTCAATGTATTTATATGTTTACAGTCCGGTTTAGTGGCAATAAAGTACATTATCAGAAGTTTGTTTGTGTTTTGAGAATATCAGACCCATTAACTATTTCAAAGTAGGCTTTTTAGCATTTTAAAAACACCATAAATAGGGTACTACTTAACTATACAGTGTGGCCTACGGACCCTCGTTGTGTGCTGAATAGCACACACTTGACCTGTTTATTTAATTTTAATCTAAGACTTATCAAGGCCGAAATGTGATTAATCAAAGTCAGAAAATTTGAAATTTGGCAAATTGGTCCGAATCTATAAGCCATACAAACAAATAGAAATAGAATCTTTTCATCTTGTAACTAAATCAATTGAAATGTACGTACTAAATGTAAACAAATTATTTTCTGATTGTGTTCCTGGTACCAGAATTTAAATTTCAATATCTTACAAAAACACTAACCCTTCTCTTGTTTTGAAGGTGAAGTGTGTAAATCTTCATGAAGAATGGAATAAAACTGTAGATTTCGCGCGTCTAGTGCGGAAATTAGCAGCAAGTGTGGAGTTTGCACCCGAGCGACATCGAGGCTAGTAAAACCACACGAGCAAAGCATAATGCAGTTTTCGGACGAGTTTACCGTACTTTAACTACGATTGTGATTGTAATAATAAACTTTCTATATGTAAGTTCGTATATTTCTCTTTTGATATGACATTAATTCATGAGTTGTATTTTGTATAGATAGTTATTTCTGGAGACGTATTATTCTCCTCATTTTCGTCATAATGACATAAATCAATCATTGTTTTTCACTAAAAACTCAATATAATCAGTTACTTTAATTAAACAAACAGCAAATTAGTTTTGTTAAATGTAAACAAACTCGTTAATCGTGCGTAAAGTTGAAGAATTCTTCTTTTTTACCGCACTAGAATTATACTAATTTTTGGAGTAGTTGGGTCAATTTAGGGTGTAATAATTAAAAATGTTTACTTTTCAATTATGGCTATATTTCGACCATATCTTGGTCATCTTCAGGCCTAAAACATAGAAACATCGTTCACATAAGATTTATTTAACAAGTTTACATTATTAAACGTTAAAAGGTACTAATGTAGGTTAATAATGTAAACTTGTTAAATAAATCTTATGTGAACGATGTTTCGATGTTTTAGGCCTGAAGATGACCAAGATATGGTCGAAATATAGCCATAATTGAAAAGTCAACATTTTTAATTATTACACCCTAAATTGACCCAACTACTCCAAAAATTAGTATTATAAATTAGGGACAAGAAGAAAGAAAACTCACTAGAATTATAATTATGAAACGCGAATGCGCAATGAATACACCTATTTGTGCACTTAACTACTATTTAAGTAGCACTTTGCTGCACTCGAGAGAAATATTTCTCGAGTGCAGCAAAGACACTTTAAGCTCGATTTGCACATTAAATTTTTCCTACTGTTAGTTTTTAATCTAAATAAAATATGAAATAACAGTGTTCATCAACTTGTAATACAATAACAGCTAAACCTGCTGTTCTGTTTATAGCCAGTGTTGCCTTTTTTTTTGCCTGATTCAGTAAACCTGACCAAGCGCTGTAATTATTTTTCATCGTAACACTTACTTATCACATTTGATTCTTTTTTAGATTGTCTATCTTTAATTTTTTATGTTTGACATGTAGTTAGTAAAAAAAAATAAATAAATAAAAAAAATAAAAAAATAAAAAAAATAAAAAAAAAATAAAAAATTAGTTTTCATTGTTATTATTATTATAATTTGGATTATTTAATCTTTGTTTAGATTTTTGTTCTTTATGTTACGATAATTACATACCACATTTTTGTTTGTCTTAAATGTCTTTGTCGTATTTTAAAGATTGAGCTTTATAAATTTATTGTGCTGTTGTATGATGTATGTAGAAAGGCGTTTTGTTAAAACTGATTTCAAACAATTGTGAACTTACCAAATAATTTGTAGAAAAAATGAATAACGAAGAAACCCATACGAAAAGAAGACAACGTGATAAGAGAGACAAATTCTAGCAAACTATACATAATAAATTAATATGTACAACAGAACCCCTTTCACCCCAAATCTCATTAGAAATTGAACACGAATAAATAATAAAATATGAGAAATAAGACCATGGTGGCTTCAGAAGAAACCAAATTTAATAAAATAAAACTTAGTATTATTTTTCTTCCTGTGTGTTATTATTTTTGCAGAGCAAGCTGAGGCTGAAGAACTTCACAAGGGGTTTATCTGTGCCAGGATAGAACAGCTCCTGACATCTCTCGGTCCACATTGAAACTAAAATTCTTTTCTTTAACTCGTCTACGCTTTTACTTACTTAATTGCGTGTACGTTTAAAAATTAAATTACTCTATTATTATACATTTATTCTCAAATTGTTTTTATAATAATTAAGAGAAGAAAATATCATAGTGTAGGTATCATTAAGAAGGTAAATAAAAAACATTAGTAATTATTACTAAGACCATATTAAAATTCGTCCAGCTTCGTTTCTTTAATTTTTTTTTTACTTTTTATTTTATTAGTTTCTCCTACAAGCTTTGCACACATTTAATCACTTGAGAAATCATTTTGATTTGTTTATTTGATTAATGATTTAAGGTCCCCCCCCCCCTCCCATACACGGTCATAATGTTTGCACAAACATGATGTTTAACTAAATTTGCACGACAATTGCGGTTTGCGCAAACATTTTGCGCTATATGTTTGATCGTGTATGGAGGATGGGGTCCATTATACTTTTATTATTAAATCTAATTTTTACCAAGTTTTTATTAACTTGGTTTCTTGTATGATTGTTTGTTTGTTTGTTTGTTTATCCGGTACAAATCTTACAATCGAATTTTAACTAACATCCCGAGTAGCTAGACATTTGAAACTTTCAGAACAGCTCAGAACAAAATGACAATGCATTATTTTAATACTTTTAGTCATTTTTCAGCAGAATTTAATTTGTTTTCAGCAAGTTGTGGAAAGTTAGTTCGGAAAAAATCCGCAAGTTTTTTTTATTTGTTTTGTCACATCCAATTATTTTGGCAATCTTCATTTTGACGGGTTTCAAATTTGTTTTTTTATTAAGTAAACATTGAATGACAGCGAAAAAGGAAAAGTAAACAAATAAATTAATTAAGTGACGTGTGACAACCAGATTTAAATTCGGAAGTATTTTTTTCACTAACATATTATATAAAAATGAAAAATATATATTAATCAGTTCATATATGATTCAACAGAACATTTGAAAACGTAGTATATAAAAAGTTCTTTTTATCTTGAAATTATTAATTATTATTTTCTTTTACGAATTCTTCGCCTTGTAAGAAATCAGGTCCATTTCTTGGCATTGACCTCCATCGTGTCTCGCCAAAGTTCCTTCTGCTGTGCAGTCAAGTTCCAAGTACCCTCATGTATGTCATCTCTCCAGCACCTGGCAGGTCTTCCA
Organism: Gerris buenoi; assembly: GCA_001010745.2. Lineage (NCBI taxonomy): Eukaryota > Metazoa > Arthropoda > Insecta > Hemiptera > Gerridae > Gerris > Gerris buenoi. The sequence goes on from KZ651117.1 coordinate 133,250, forward strand.
GCCTCCTCTTCTGATGTCCTGGGCACCTCTCGCTTACTTTCCTGGTCATCTTTGATCCTGTATCCTAGCCACATGCCCGGCTCATCTCCATTTTAACGATACAGCTTCCTTTACTACGTTCATCTTTCTTAAGGCCCCCATACACGGTCAAAATGTTTGCGCAAAGATTTTGACCTTGTAAGGAGCTGTTTGATGTTTGCACAAACATGATGTTCGATGTGTATGGCCAAAATTTGTCCAAAATCAAAAAAACGCAAAATCGCCAAAGTCTAAAACGCAAAACGTTTAATCGTGTATTGGGGCCTTTATATCATCGTTTCTGATGTGATCTTGTCCTTTTAATCCGAGTATACTTCGCTCCATGGCCCTCTGTACTACATCTTCTGAGCTTCGGATTTAGTTAATGACCACGTTTAGGAGCCATATATGTTTGACGGGGTAAGATGCACGAGTTGAAGACTTGCTTTTTCAGATCTATTCTCATTTTACTCTTGAATATGAATTTTAGAGCTCAATACTTTCTCCAGCTTAATGAAATTCGCATATCTACCTCTTTTTTGTTATTATTTTTTTTTTTTAAAAAAAAGGAGATTAATAATCTATATATATAAATCCAAATACTACTGACTAATTGACTCATCACGATAACTCTTGAACTACTCGATCTATGACTTGTACAATTTTCTTAGCCCCTAGAAATATTTTCTACAATCCGTTATCTGATTCAAGATAGACCCGACTTCCCTGACTCCTAGAGGAAAGCCTGACTGGATTGAACCGGGCCGGGCCATGTATAAAACATCGTTTGTGGACGTGGAAACAGTGGGCGCAGAAGGTTGAAATCAAAAACAACATTTCCTAATATCTGATACGAATTTCAGTCCAGGAATATTTTTAAATCGAAGAAAAAAAAAATAGTTTTCTCAGAACGATTACAATGCTTCTATTACCTTTGGTAAGCTCGGAAGCAAAAAGCATAAGCGTATTTCAATTTATTAGACGTAGCGGTACAAACTGCAATTACCGTTGGCTTGTATATAATACCTGACTTTACATGGAGCTCAATTTTATAAGTATTATCGAGACATATTCGTACTGTAACGATGAGTAGCTTCTAGACTAAGTTATTTCTAGTTTTCTCCTCTCATCGTTAAAATGATAAAATACTTGATTTAAGTAGCTTACTTAGTAAGTAGCTCAAACAACTTACCCTTCGTACTGGAAATGTCACTCTCAAATAGAAAATAAATTATACCAAGAAATTCAGAAGAGGAAAAAAAATTGAAATTAAAATTTTTAAAAACTAACAATTTTCCCTTTAAGAAGGCAAATCAAAGTATTTATAAACTACATTTAACTCTCTTTCTATTACTTTTAAACTTTTTATATTTAAAACTGACAATATTTGCTCCTTGACATTTATATATTTTACGAACTAAAAAAATTATTAATAACCAAGTTGATCCATAAATAAACTTACTCATGTTCAAATAGAATTTCTATTTCAACAATTTCCTTGATTTAATATTTTCAAGAGCATTTCATTGTATAATGTGTTTTGGAAAATTGTACTTGTGTAAAGCTCTTTGTATCATTCATTGTATAAAGCTAATTTAATTCTATGATCCGAAACCTTTACCTTTCATTTGAGACCTGTGCATTTTATATATTGTTTACGTACTTCACTCTCCTTCTCTGCCAATATTTTTCTTTCTCATATCATTGTATATGAAGGCAAAAAGAAAGAATCAATTTTGATTATAAAAAAACAAAAACAATAATTACAAGATAAAAAGAACTTTTTATATTCTACGTTTTTTAATTCAATTAATTTATTTATCTACTCGCGGTATCAAAATTAAACATTACTTAACTGTTTTTAGGCTGGAAAGTACGATTTCGCTGATTTGTCATTCAAATATTATAAACAGGCAGGAAAGTAGTGAAAACAGTCGGGAAAATACTTTCTCTGCCTAGGCAGACAAATATTTGTCTGCCTAGGCAGAGAAAGTAACAGTGTTGACCACTGCGTGTCATAACCTCTTATTTTGGCAAGAACAGTTTATATTATTATCTCTATCTTATAACATCATTTATTATAGTTTAATATGTAATAATTAATAAATAAACGTTTTAATTATAAAATAATTTGTTTATATTTGTTAATTATTTTAAATAAGTTCAATGATTAGTAGATCTTTAATTAAAAAAGTAGTGGAGTGAATGGTTATACTGCAGCGTCATGTAAACATTGAACATCCATATTATTTTAATTATTGAAGTCATTCTAGATTAGACTAGCTACATTTCTTGATTTATCCTAGTTACGTCTTTTCTTTTAAGCAATAGAAGATATCTTTAATTCTTTTAGTAATTTGTTAGTAAAATATAAATAAATATATTATATTGCGTGCATTATTCATTCAGAAGTGTTGTGTGTTATAAACGCGTGTTTTGTATTTTGTTGTTATAGATTCAGTTTGCTTTTTACTTATTGTTATTATTCCCAAGTTTCTTATTTGAACATTAATTTTAGTTAATACATTTATTATCTTTATTAATATGACATATAGTCATTAACTATTAACTATGTTATAGTAATAAAGATAACACTTTAGCAGTTCATTTATCTTCCGCAAGTAGATAAAATATTGTATGCAACAAGGCAGCAAAGGAAACATTTCTGCCTCGTTTATTTATTGCCTGCCTCGGCTTCGCCTCGGCAGTCAAATAGGTAAATTACCTCGGCAGTTAATTATCATAGCCTGTCCTCGCCTTCGGCTCGGAGGCTAATCTAATCACTCGTCAGTAAAATTCCATTTTGCTGCCTAGTTACATAAATAACTATTATTGTTTAAAGGGTTTACTTATTCTTTTTTGCTGTCATTCAATGTTTACCTCTCAATAAAAAATCTTAAATTTGAAATCTGTCAAAAAGAGGATTGTAAATATTTGGGATATGACAAAACAAATAAAATAACTTGCGGATTTTTTTCCGAACTAACTTTCCGTACAGCAAATTTGCTGAAAACGAATTAAATTCTGCTGAAAAATGACTAAAAGCATTAAAATAATGCATTTTCATCGTGTTCTGAGCTGTTCTGATAGTTTCAAATGTCTAGCTACTCGGGATGTTATTTAAAATTCTATTGCAAGATTTGTACCGGAAAACAAACAAACAAACATACAAGAAACCAAGTTAATAAAAAAGTAGTAAAAAAACATACACTTCGTTTTTCGGGGGAAAATCTAATGTTTGAAATTTTGATGCAAGTAAATCTGATTAGCTTAAAATCGTAAACGAAATGTAAAGCTGTTGAATTTGTAGAGGGTTTTAGATTTTGAAATATATTCATATTTATTTGATTTTTTCAAAATACAAAGGAAGTCAACAGGCATACTAAAGCAGAATTAAGCCATTTTGAAGTGCCAGATGAACGTTTTTGTGTAATTCTCCTTTATGTGGTAGGACCATTACCACGTAACTGTTAAACGGACAGATTTACTGTTTGACCTATATAGAAAAATTTTTTAAATGGATGAAAGTCATCCCCTTAAAGGACAAACAGCTAAAACAGTTGCAAAATGTTTTTATAATACATAGTTCGATAACCCATTTTGGAACACCTACCATAGCAAACCACAATAGCTTAGCTGAATTGTTTGGTGCTAAACTATATCATTCTACACCGTACCATCCACAGTGTACAGTCTAATGGAAAGGTAGAGGAAGGTTCATACTGGTCTTTAAGAACAATTCTAATGGCGAAAAAAAGCAAGAGCATCAATAGCTCAAAAGGTCTATAGAAAATTATAAGGGTGATTGGAGAATTTGTTGAAGAATCTACATTTAAAGCTAACCCTGATACCTTTGTAAGCAAAATTACATGTCTATATTAAATCCTAGAAAGATTAATCATAGACTTCAAAGACTGTTTTTGAACATACTGGTCAAGCTAAAAATGTAATCATGCATTTATAGGAATGACAGAGTTGAAAACCCACTTGAACCTGCTTACGTCGGACCTTTAAAAATTTCAGGCAGAACTTACAAATATTTCTCTTTAGATATCGAAGGAAAAGTAGTGAATGTTGTAAAAGATGGTCTGAAGCCTACTTAAAAGAACAGCCCACAGAAGACAATGGGGGACCAATAAACCCACACCGTCGCTGCCTTCTCCAGCGCATTCAGAATCGAACCAACCTAAAAGAATAATCCTTCACGGTATGGAAGAACCTTCAGGAATGTAAGTGAAGAATAAAAATTCGATTTAAATAAATTTTTGTTCAGAGCTAAGTTTTTGATCTTTACTTAGTTTGCAATATTTGTTTTTCACATTTACTTAACAAGAAACAAAACAATACATTGAATTTGTATTTGTAATGGTGTTTATTGTACTTAGGTTTTATTTGTTACATTAAAACAATAATAATTTTTTAATCTTCTCATTCAGACCATTTTATTTTCTGGGGGATTTAACACTTGTAGACACAGACCACTTAGGTGGGCCCATTGAACAAACCCGGGTTAGGATCCACCCTCTTTACATTTGAGGGAAGTGTTTGGTCGTAAGTTTTTGTGTCACATCTCCATTTCATATCGAACTGAGTGTCGGTCATTGTTTCCAGGTCCAAACCTGGTGGCGCTACTCTTTCGAGCAGCTACCCATTTGTTCGAACAATGCGAGCCCGGGGATCCCGGTTTGCGAATTGAACCTAGAGATGCAAGGTCAGGTGGACACCTATCCAACTACTGACCCTGACCACGTCTGATGCTCCTTAACTTGACTGATTAAAAGCCAACCCCTCTCTGCTACGGACTAACCAGGCCCCCATCAACTTATCGTGGTCACTTGTTCAGAACGTTACACTGATCCTGACCTTATTTATATTTTGTCAAGTGTTTACTTTTTAGGGTCCGTAGGCAAAGGCCAAGGACCCTTATATTTTCCTGCGTGTGTCTTTTAATTTAGCCTTTTTTTTAATTAAATTTTGACTAAGATAAATTTCGTCAGATCTTAATGAAATTTATTTTAAATTAGAATTAATAAATTACCAACTGAAACACATTTGTTCCCCTCTTGCTTACTATTACTATTTCTGTCAGCAAGTCAATTAGGGTTCTATGGTATGTATCTAGTTATCTTGAAACCACCCTAGTTCGATTTCTCTAAATAATTCATTTTGAGCTGATGGTATCGTGTTATCCCTTCCGGAGATTTTTGGAGTTTTATTTCTATCAAATACCCTTTTTGTTTGCACTTGTTTAAAGAAGAGTATTCGAAAATGTTAACTTCCTAGCTCTAGAAGATTGAGCTAGGCTTGATACCACCCTTTCTCCACTTTTTTTTATGACCCCCTTTAGAGTAAGAATCTTTAGTTTTCCTTAAAATTTAACTTGCTAGCGTTAAATCGAGCAGTTTAATATCTCTATTTCCGGGATATGAGATCAAAAGTCGAAAATTTAGAATCCATATATTATTTTGCATACATTAAAAAATGTTTTATGGTATCGGTGTGGAAGATTGAGTTGACCTGGTGACCGCTGTGACAGAGTGGTTTAAGCCGCTCGGAAAAGTAAGGAGAGATAGTAAATGATAAGATACGTGGTTGCATGCACTCAATCCCCCCCCCCCCCAGGAATTTGCATATCCGATGCATAAATGCAACAAGAGCGGACACAGTGCATGCCGAGATGCCTTTCAGTTTAAAAGAGTGCCGAATCTTAAATCAGATTGCAAATATCATTTCAATATAAATGTTCTCGTACGACCCCAACGTAATCAGAAAAAAAAATCGAATCATTTTAACAATTTGGTATTCATTTATTTATTTATTTTACAAGCTTTTATTAGCTTACAATGTTTGCCCAGCTTCCCATACTTTTTAGCTTACTATGTTTGTCAGGAACAAATCTTTTAATCTTATTTAAACCACTTCCCGACTACATAGAAAGCTGAAACTTGCACAGATAATGTATTCCTGGTGACATTACAATAAACAGTCGTTAGTTTTACAAAATCGTTCGTATTAGTCGAGTAATCGATAGAAAATGTTTAATATAGCCCATATATGGTCCCGTATATTAATTTATACCGTTTGCGCTCATTACAATTTGCAAAAAAATCCAAACCATTTTGTAAAATTACAAAAAAAGTCTGGCAATAATTAATGTAGAACATGTAGCTTCCTTGCGTCCTAATATTTAAAAAAATAAATAAATAAATAAATACTTACATACTCCTTGGCGCTACAGCCCATGGTGGGCCCTGGCCGCCATAACAACTCCTCGCCAATCCTCTCTATCTTGCGCACGTTTCCTCCAAGAGCGCACGCCCATTCTTTCAAGTCATCTTGGACATCCTCCAGCCCCCTCAATCTTGGTCTCCCTCTTCTTCTTTCTTCTCCTGGTCTTCCGTCCATCATTTTCCTGGGTACCCTGTTTTCTTCCATTCGAGCAACACGTCCAAGCCAGCGGATCCTCGCTGCTTTAATAACATTAACTAAAAAAAATCCAAACCATTTTGAAAAATTAAAAAAAAAAAGTCTGGCAATAATTAATGTAGCCCATGCAGCTTCCTTGCGTCCTATTATTTAAAAAATAAATAATACAAATAATACATTACATAACATTATTTTATTAATGTTGTGCATTTATAACCAAGTATCGTCTCATTTTTTTTACTACGTTTTTATTAACTTGGTTTCTTGTTTGTATGTTTGTTTGTTTGTTTGTTTGTCCGGTACAAATCTTGCAATCAAATTTTAACAAACATCCCGAGTAGCTAGACATTTGAAACTTTCATGTATAAACAGCTCAGAACACGATGACAATGCATTATTGTAATACTTTTAGTCATTTTTCAGCAGAATTTAATTCGTTTTCAGCAAATTTGCTGAATGAAAAGTTAGTTCGGAAAAAATCCGCAAGTTATTTTATTTGTTTTGTTATATCCCATAATATTTTCAATCATCATTTTGACAGGTTTCAAATTTATGATTTTTATAAATAAGGGATAAACATTAAATGACAGCAAAACAGGAAATACATCGATTATTATTTAAATATGTCGATGGCACGGTTTAAGAAAATTTAAAAACGTAGTATATAAAAAGTTCTTTTTATCTTGCAATTATTATAATTAACATTGGACGGGTAGTTTTTAAAATGATGTTGGTTCGCAAAAAAGTTAAACTACAGACATCCACGAGACCAAAAGTGTCCCTTATATTATGTATCCGAATTTTTAAATTCGGATACATAAATAAGTTTCGTTCTTCAGATAGATCACATAGCTTCCGTTACCGTAGATAATCTTGGAAGCAAAGAAAGGAAATATTGAATAATTTAGACAGACAATAATGGAGGAAGATATAAGTCACACTAATTGGCAGACAATTTTTTTATTAAACGAGATTCTTATAAATTCATCAAAATATGCATCTGTCTGTTTGTTTGTCTGTCAGTAACGTTTACGTTTTCAACGATAACTTAAGTAAGAGTTTATTTATTTTCTTGAAATTTGGCATACATGTTCCTTTTACTAATCCTCAGTTTAAGTTCGTTGGAAAGCGGACAGCGTTATCCGTCCAAGAGTTCGCGCGTGTAGCTCGCGTAAATGTGGCTTTAAAATGTAAAATTGGAATTTCAGGATGAAAAAGATTCTATTGTCGCCTATTCGATGAGGCGAGTATTTTCTTCAAATACAATTTTTTTAATAAAAATAACTGCGACACCTCTATCAAGTGATAAAGATCGTTAACACTATTAGCATACCTGAACGATTAAAATATAGGAAACAACGTTTTTACTGATATATCTTACGTTCTAACGTAACGAATTTAATAAAAATGTATACACATCGTCTAAAGTACAATTGAAACAGGAATGCAAAATATCAACTTGAGAGAAGCAGCAGTTATTGAGTAGTAAAGTGAGTATTAATTGAGTAGTGAATAGTTGAAATGAAGGTGGTTGGATTGAGTAGGAAGGCACCTTCTTCCCCACTACAAGGCCCTTTATTACAATCATCCTCTTTAAACTATCAACTCATCATGATTCACTAACTTAATACGTAATATTAATTGCATTTGTCTTAGTAATGACCAAATATGTCATTTTTATTAATATGTCATAATGTAATGATAATGAGGTAATGATATAGCTGAATAAGGACTACGACAGCACAAATAAGTATATGAGCAGAAATTTCGAATTTGTCTCAGACTGACAGATTCTTTATTATTATTATTGTTACGGTGGGAATATTTGTTTGTTTTGCGATGCAGTTAGTTACTGAGGATTCATTTCTTGTTGGGTTAAAGCTTATTCCCTCCTAAATTTCCAAGGACGATTAAAAAACTAACGATATGTATTGATTGAAATAGTGGATCGGGAGGAGACGGGATTGTATTCATGGGCACCGCCTCGTATTTATTAAACTTAGCTCGGTACGATGGGTTTTTAAGCGACAGGTTTAAGAAAGATATATTATGTAGAGAACTGTGTACTGCGGACCGGGTACTAAAGGACCTCATGTATAATTCAGCGGCACTCGGCGCATGATTCATTTTACATATTCAGTACAAATCTCAGTACCCCCCGAGCTAACATTCGACATTTTTTAGAGTGAATTTTGATTTTACCTTTTTAACCATTTTTTTCTCGTTTTTCGGCTACAAATTGTTTGTTGTTCCAGGTACTGCGAAGCCAAGGTCGGAAGGTCGATCGGCCATTGTATTGAAAATTTACCCTTTTATTTGGAGAATCCTGAGTGACATTATCTCCAATCTTGTTTCTCAAGACTATTACAATATGTTTTTGTCGACAACGATTCTTCTCACACAAATTGAAGAGAGAGTGGACCCTTCTGTTTTCTTTTTGAGTAGCTAGAACCCGCATCAGTGCAAGGAAATTCTTTATCTCGAGTAGTTAGATCCCATCAATATAAGGAAATTCTTCATCTCGAGTAGTTAGGTCCCATCAATACAAGGAAATTCTGCATCTCGAGTAGTTTGATCCCATCAATTCATGGAAATTCTGCATCTCGAGTAGCTAGATCAAGGAAATCAATACAAGGAGATTCTACATCTCCAGTAGCTAGATAGAACCCATCAATACAAGGAAATATTTTTTTCTCGAGTACCTAATTCCTAACAACAAATGGAAGTTGGATCAGAAAAGTATTCATAGTCTCAAAAATATCTCTATTTGACATAATTCCAACTAAATTACCCCTTGAAATAGTTTACATAATTTTCAAAGATTCATCGTCAAAGCCGATGGCTGTCCAAATCACTTTTAATGATGGTATCAACGCTTAGTTTGCTGGTCATAATCGTTAGCAGAACGCACAAGCTACCAGTTGATAACAATTGGAATTGGCCATCCATACACGATGTGTACTCAGAGTGGACTCGTTTCAAACTCGATGCATTATATGCGACAAGTGCGAAGCGAGTGGCCTCCTCACACGTCGATGTTTTTGTTAGTAGGCTCGTGGTTTACAACCGAGAAGGTACCAAGTGATTTCTTCAGTTTTGTTTTATTTTATAATGAGCAGTAAAGTGAAGAAGAGGTCGTTGTTATGTTGTATTTGTGCCATCAGATAAATAGAAGGACTCAGATAGTACGGATGCATCCGTTCTTTGAATGTAACTGTCAATGTCGGCTATTTATTACGGCAAAATAATTGCTATAGAGCGATGCAACATTTTTAGCATTCTATAGAATAGACGAAGTTCGTCGTTAAAATATCCCCTTTTTCAATAAAGACAATTGATGTTTTGGAGATCTGTAGCTTTAAAAAAATCAATTCGGCGTGTAAACCTGTGAAGTATTTCATTGACAATATGTCTTAGGGAATACCATTTCTCCAAACTTAAAATCAGTTCAAACGCGTTTTTACTAGTCAAAACAGGAATTAAGTTAAAACCACTTTGTTTAAATTGAGTTCTTTAATAAAACTGTAAACATGAGTTATAATAAGCGACGACTCGCCCTTAACGTAGCTGTTTGCGTCGCTTATTCACAAACATCTCCGAGTTAATGATGCGTTACTAGATGAGGATAAAGCAAATAGACTATCATTATTTTTAAATACTTAGATTACGGCAAAAAGAAAAACGGACATGACCGGCGACAGAGCTCAATGCTTATCTTCTTAAGAACTCGTATGAGTTATGAGCCGTGGAAAAATTAATGGATGGAGGCGGGGCCTGGTAATTAGTGCACCAGCCTACGACTCGGGGTGGACACAAGACCGTCACTTCATCCGACAGTACGAGAGTGGGGCACCATGTTCGTCACTCCAGTTACACGATCTGCTACACGATAGAACTGTATCAAAAACGAGTTACAAAAGTTCGAAGGCAGTCCTTCAGTAAGTCGTCTGAACTTAGAGACCCTTAGGGAAAGTCCTTATCAACTACGATTTAGTTGTCAAGTGGAAACACGATTGTTAAACCGTGATTTATTTATTTAGTTTCTTTAAATCACCTGATTTTTTTTAAAATTTTGTTAATATCTTGGTTCGGTTTAAAAGTGGTGCCTATACTCGTATTATACGAAGCCCTCTTTAATTCGGGATTTAAATGATGGATTACGGTGAAGAACAGGACACTGAGGCGATGACTATGAGTTCACCAGAAGGAGAAGTCGACAGCGGTTACAGGTACTATTGCAGGCAACGTAGTGTGCCGTCCCAATTCTCTTCCGGATATAAGTTCAGAAGCAGAAGACAGTCCGAACCCTGTCCCGACGGCATCAGACATAGGAGACAAGCCAACGCGAGGGAAAGAGACCGCACTGTCAGGTAACGCCACACTTTGCACAGTCCTCTTCAGACTAACTGTGTACGCGTACCTCGTGAATAACAGGTTTCCTAACACACTCCGAAATCTGTAAATATTTTAAATTTAAATTGAGATTTCAATAGAGAAAATAGAATGTCAAGAAACAAGCAGCCTAGGAATTCAAATCGGAGCTATTGGGTGATAATGATCTGTCCTGGGGACTGGGGATCTGTGGATCTGTCCTGGGGATCCTTATGGTTCCCACTGAAGAGATGAATTGTTATTTTTCTCGTATACCAATGAGAAAAATAGCGGAAGAAGTATCTTATCCCTGTTTTTAGGGAATCAATAAATATAGAAGTATGTTAACAACAATAGATTGTGGAACGATGCGTGTGAGGATTCATTTTTGTTTTTCTCATAATATGCCCAGGACTCTATTCTCTATATATCTGTTTTTTATAAATGTTATTTTAGTATTATCAGTTAATTTAAGACGAATAATTTATGAAGTAGTTAAAACAACAATAATTTAAACATTTGCTATTGTGGTTTAATAATCTACTAAAAATCCGGGTTTACACTATACAGGAGACCTGTTATATAATTTTTGCTTCTTGCTACATATCAAATTTCTTTTGACCTTTACTGAATCTAAATAGCAGGATTAGAATAGCAAGATTTCTTTTACATAACTATTAAATCCTACTATGTAGTATTTTTCCGTCGCGTAATTTTGTATACTTTTAAAGCATTTGCTATATAACTTTACTATATGTATACCAGGTTTTACTACATAGTGTAAGCCCGGCATTGTAATTAATTTTTGTTTACTGTTTAAAGTTTGTTATCAGTGTTAACAGTGCGTTTGCGATGCTGAGAATGCTGATTCCAACCCAGCCTCCAGATAAAAAGTTGTCTAAGATTGAAACTCTTAAACTAGCCACAAGTTACATAGCTCACCTAGACGCGCAGCTCCTAGCAGGTAAGAATAAACTAAACTAGCCACAAGCTACATAGCTCACCTAGACGCGCAGCTCCTAGCAGGTAAGAATAAACTAAACTAGCCACAAGCTACATAGCTCACCTAGACACGCAGCTCCTAGCAGGTAAGAATAAACTAAACTAGCCACAAGCTACATAGCTCACCTAGACGCGCAGCTCCTAGCAGGTAAGAATAAACTAAACTAGCCACAAGCTACTAAGCTCACCCAGACGCATAGCTAATAGCAGGTAAGAATACCCCTTAAAGTAGCCACCAGCTACATAGCTCGCCAGACGCATAGCGCATAGCTCCTAGTAGGTAAGAATACACTTTATATACTAGCCACAAGCTGCAAAGCTCACCTATAGACCATGACCATGCGGTGTACCTTTAGCCGGTAGGAATATTAGAGTTCATCCATCTATCAACCTCTCTTATCAACATACTCATCACTCATCCTCATCATAGTAAACGGTCGCGCAAATTTTTTTTTTTTTTTTTTAATTTTGAGTGGGGTATCAAATGAAGAAGAGTAGAATAGATAAATAGAGTAGAATAGATAAAAAGAACTTTTTATATACTACGTTTTTAATTCAATTAATTTATTTTTTGTTTACTTGGTTTACTTATTATTTTTTGCTGTCATTCAATGTTTACCTCTCAATAAAAGTCTTTTTTTAATTTGAAATCTTTCAAAGGAGGTAAATATTGGGGAGGTCAAAGGATTAACTTTTCATACAGCAAATTTACTGAAAGCAAATTAAATTCTGCTGAAAAATGATTAAAAGCATTAAAATAATGCATTGTCATCATGTTCTGAGCTGTTCTGAAAGTTTCAAATGTCTAGCTACTCGGGATGTTACTTAAAATTCGATTGCAAGATTTGTACCGGACATACAAACAAGAAACCAAGTTAATAAAAACGTAGTAAAAATGTATAACACTTGTGGTTAACGTTTAATTTTACGCGCCATTTTGTCAAAAAAAATCAAAACTTTTCTCCCCTCCCCCCTTTTACTATTGTTGTGTACACTTTACCAACGAAACCTTTTTTACGTGAGACTTCACGCCTTACTAATTTATTTTATCTACGATTGATACGTAATATAAACATTACATCTCTGTTTAGATTCGTAGAAAGTGATTCTTTACATACCTGTATTAATTGCGCATGCGTGTCACATTGTTTTTGTCAATTCCTCTTTTTTTCCACTCTAGTGAGGTAAAGAAGAAGAATTCCTCTTTTCTTCGAGTACAGTGACGAAAAGAAGAAGAATTATTCTTCAACTTTACACACGATTAGCGAGTTTGTTTACATTTAACATAACTAATTTGTTGTTTATTTAATAAAAGTAACTGTTTGTATCGAGTTTTTTTTGTGAAAATCAATGAGTGATTTAAGTGATTATGAAGAATACGAGGAGAATAATACGCCTTCCGAAATAATTAATTCGGCACAAAATACAACTAACGAATTGATGTCATCTTTATCAAAAAAGAAACACTGAAATACGTATTTTGAAAGATAAAAACAAACTTTGACGTTTAATAAAAATATCGCACTATTAATAATTTATGTTCGTTTATAACTTTTAAACTTATAAATGAAATTTCATCGGTTTTTTTTTTTTTATATGTATGTTCTTTATTTGTACCGGTTCCAACGATATGCTATATGTAAAAAACTTACTAATATTTTCGGTATTATTAACCGTCAAAGTTTTTCGATTTTTTTGCATATTTACTTACTCAGTAAACTGGGTTCAAGATACCGGAAAATTTTTATTTTCCAGGCGGCATAACAAAATTTAAGGACTGCTTTTTCTGCCAAGTTTCAAATCTCTAGGTTAGATACCCTGGGCCTGGGCGATACGATGATAGCACACATATACACATACTTACATACATATATACTTGCAGTCTTCATGCAGAAAACACCCAAAACGGATAATTCAGTTTGTATTATGAGGTAGGTTAGAAAAAAACAGGAAATACCCATTTGAAACTGAAGTTATCATACTTTATATAATTTAAATCAAATTATAATTATTATTAACACTGGGAAACAGACAGAGAAAAATCTCAGACTCCAGCGCCGGGACTTGAACCACGGGCCTCTATACATTCCAAGTGTAGCGCTCTTTCTTCTTTTTTCTTTAGGAGAATAATTTTTCTCCTGCAGAAAACTTAAAAATTCGCTTTATATAAATAAAATGGCCCAAGGTACAACACTCTCCCCTACTTTAAAGATAAAAGCTGACAATTGTATGACTCCTATGGAATAGCTTTATGACAATTAGGATGTATAATAAGAGTATGTTTTTTAGGTGCGGTAGACGAGCCTTGTATCCTGGTGAAAAACAATCTATGGGCGAGAGAAGATGAAACCAGGGTCTCTATCTGTACCTTCTGCATGACTTCCCCTACAACCGCGTACAACCAGGTTCAATTTTCTCTTCTATTTCTTAGCTCTACAAAGATTTAATTTATACGGATCAGATAATTCATGTAATTCATTTGGATTTGGATGTTTTGTCTTGTCTTAAGACAGCATTTTTTAATTATTCCTCTAACATAATATGCTCACACTGTACATATGATAGATATACAGCTATAGACCTGTCACAATCATCTAAATCTAAAACCGCGCATAAACTTTCAATTTTCATAAAAAAAAATTTAAAAAAATATACTTTATATTATTTTAAACCTATTATTGATGTTTAATTTTTGTTAGACAGGAATGAAATAAAGAAGAAATAGTGCAATGCCTACATATACATACACTCCTCACTGCCTCTACACTAAGCATCTCATAGAAAGAGCAATAAACAACTCGACTCACTACAAACATGATCCTTTTAAAATAATGTTTATTATCCGGTGAAAGTCATCATGTCACCTGATGTCAAGGATTTCTCCGGAAAACTGACCTGATTTAGAGGAATCGTGTCATTGAAGCCTATTCGCATCTTGTCAAACGTTGTTTGTTTTTACAAATTGTAAAATATAAAGATTTTAAAATTATTTTGTCTGTTTTTCTATTAATAAAAGATGTTACACATTTTATAAGAATCATATATCTTGTACAAAACCCTATTTGAATTTCATTTAATCCTTTCCTCTATCTCTATGCAGTGTCTGAATGTGTGTCAATTAGTTAACCCTGTTTCTTCTACTATATATTGTATACACAATATACGAATATACGAAGGTCTCACTTCCCTATTCATAATAATTTCACAATTATGTTTCCCGTAGTTAATAATAATTATAATTTGATTTAAATTAAAATTTAATCTTTCTGTAGTATAAATACTACCAAAGTCGTAAAAATGAATTTCTAATTTCACAATATGAATCCGCTTTAGCCATAAGTAAATAAATTAAATTAAAATAGTCTATCAATTAGTGTGGCACATGGCTTCCTTGCGCCCTAATGCGTACTTTAATCAAGTTTTGCTTTTACGGACCATTATTGTCTAATTAATTAGATATAAATGTGTCACGATATTCTTTTGTTTCTTTACATGAATACCATTGTCATGTCAATTGTGCAATATTTCAGTTGCACGCATAATATGGTTGAAATTTATATGGGATAATCTGTGATATCTACATTTTTTAAAGACATATGTAAGGAAGGAACGACGAAGAAAAACGAAATTAATATGAGACGACAATGCGCTAATTATGAACTACACTACCATCCAAATTTAATTAAAATCGGACGAGTAATTTTTAAGATGTAATAGTTTGCAAATAATGTTGAATGACAGATTGAAATGATACCGACAATCCCTGATGTCTGAAATGGACTTCTGTCTTGGATTTTTTTTAAAAATTCGTTGTTTAGAATGAAGGTGCCTTCCGTTCTTCGGTAAGCTTGAAAGCAATTTAAGGATAAACTGCAAAAAAAACAATAAGGCAAGTCAACACGCATAGTGTAGTACTATTGTAGCTTATTAACTTAAATATTTCGGTTAACTCTCGGAATCATAACCACAATTTCCTAATCTGAAATAAAACCGCAATAGTGTCGCCCTAGATTCGTGGCGACGCTTTTGCGTGATGGGAGATATGATGGAGAAATTGATAATCTCAATATTTTATTATTAATATTTTATTTATTATTGCCAATGAGATTTTAAAACGAACTTTTACTGAAGTGAATACAGTATTTTATTCACAAATAAATTTTAGAGTAAAAAATAATGTGAAAACTGTGTTCGTACATTATTATTATTAGTTCACTCATTTGATTACTTACTTAACTTAAAGTTGTTATCACGCCGAAACTCATTTGATTATTCAAAATATAAAATTACTGATGAAACCGATTTCAAATGGTTTAAAGAAAATACACAATTTTAAATAATTTCAATGAAACTAATGAATTGTAAATCTTCGTTAAGAAAACAATTTTATATCGATTGTTATCGACCAAATATATAAACGATCTCTACATGAACACGTATCTATCAGAAATATCGAATATCGACTTTTTCGAGATTTTTGAAGCAATAGCAACAGCAACAGGTGGGGCTACACCGTGATATCTCAGTTGTTTTCATTTTAGACGTAGATTTTTATTTTTATTTTATTGTTTTTCTAATTACTTTTTCCGAAGTTTACATTAATTTTAATTCATTAAATAATAGGATTATTGTCGACTTATTTTAACCGAGTGTAATACGATACACGTTAACGTTAGTCTATTTAAAGAATTTTTTCAATAGATTTAACGATAAGTGGTGGTGTTGATTTATTTATTTGTATAGTAAAACGATTAATTCGTGTTAGTTAATTATGTTGGGTGCAAGTTAGTTAGTAGTCGCACTTGATTTTTCGTGTCAGTTAAACTTGTCTTGCTTGTTAGTGTAGTTTAACCTCATGGATAAATTGAGGAAATTCTTGAACGGTAACGACCAGGATGAAGATGACGACAGTTCTACTGGAATTATCCACGTAAGTATTATATTATTAAATACTTAATTGTACAAGTTTGCTTAAAGTAAATGTTGCATCAAGGCAGGCCACAAGCACCTTGTTATTTTTGGACCACTATTGTAATATCAGAGAGAAATAAAGTACCGACTATATTAAGACAAATCTTGCATTCAACGGTAAGATATGAGTTTAGTGGTATGCTGTATAATAAATTCTTTGTAGAACAGCACTAACATGATCACTTAGCTCTATATTTTCAAGATTTACTTAATTCTTTATGTTATGCTACATTCAATAATCAATATCATATGTAGGAACATAAAATATTGTCAACCATTTCAATAAAACTGTAAGGGGTGGAGGACCATTATCGGCTATTCTGGTGGAGACGATGCGATCGACAATCGCTTAAGTATGATTTCTACGTTTAAGAGTTAACATCCCTCTGTTAAAACAGTATATTCGAGTTGTGTCCCGCCAACTTTTCTACGTCCCTCCCCAAATAGGCTTTTATTCTCGTAATTAAATTCTAGAAAACATATCGGGTACTAGGGTCTTATGAAAAGTGCTTGTACACTGAGTTGTCTGTGGTACATTTGGAATCACTAACCAGGTTGATCAAGAAATAACGTAGGAAGACCACGAAAAAGACCAACCTAAACAACCTTCCCCGTTTGTGAACCTTTGATTTATTTAGTGGTTGACCAGTTTAGCGGTTGCAACTACTTCAACCGAGTTTTGACTACAGTTAGTTCTGTTAGTTAATCATTATGTTACCTTCATAGGGCTTAGTTTAAGAGTTAAAAGCATTCACTGTGAAGTAATTTTTGTGAAACAGTATTTTGTCTATTTTATTTACTATTACTCAGACACTTAAAGTGATAAAAAAAATGATATTTTTAAATGTGAGCACTCGTAATAGCTTCTCACACCAACCAAACCCAGTTTATATTTACGAGTTTAACCTGGTCACAGCTGCCTTCCATAAGACCCCTTAGGTATATAGACATATTTGAAGCCACCATGGCACTAACAAAATATTATAACTAAATTACATTCTAGATAAGCTTAATACTAAATACTGGGCATCTTGGTTTATTCAAATATTACTGAAAAAGAATATGTGCTGAAAAAAGATTTAACTGGTGTAACGAGGCTCTTGTCTGGTAAAGTCTAGCTAACTTTACTTAAGCTTGGTTCAATTAGACACGTTTTATTTTGTCAGTTGCATTAAATTGCCTCAAATATCTTAATTTGTTTTATTTGCATTGTTGCATGTTTGAAGACTTTAAACACAGCGTCGACTCTAAGCTGGTCAACAAGGATTCAGTGTTTCATCGGTTGTTTCCTGCTGGGGATCGTGCTGACTATATTCGCTTCCGTAGCCATGTTCCTTAACCGAAGCCTTACCCTCTTCGGAATTTTCTACACCAGTGGCAATGTAGTCTCCATGCTCAGGTAATACAAATCTTGCTCTTTAATATACCCTACTTTGCCAGTGTAAATTTCTTTTATGTCAAAATTATTATATATTTTAAAATTTTTGACTAAGAGATTAACCTTTCTCTATCTAGTTGTTAGAATATGATAAAACCTACATGTTGTGGTAACCATGACCAGAAATAGATAATTATGACATGTAACAACTCAAAATTATTAACAGCTGGTTAAAGTCACTTGTGGGGGGCCGGCGTATCCGAGTGGTTAACGCTCTTGACTCTGAAACCAAGGTCTAAACCCCGGATCCGAGTTCGAATCCCAGAGAGGTGAGACATGTTTCACGCTGATGATCTCATCGAGTAGATGTGTAAAGTGGCCGGATAACCCCTGTCCTGTAATAACCCTGGCAGTTGATTGGGACTTAAACCCAAAAGAAAAAAAAGTCACTTGTGACCAGACAAGTATTAAAGCTGATACTAAAGAGTATGAACAATTCCTGAAGCAATTTGCTATTCTTGAGGATGGACATGGTAAACTTATAAACATTGAATTAACTCTCCTGTACATAGATATTATAATAATATCCCTTAGCCTAATTGTTTATTAAGAAGACAAAGTGATATTTAGACAAATCTATTTTAGTAAAAACATCACACCTGTATATATACTTTTCTTAATAGTTAATAAGGATATTATCCCTTTTAGATACAGAAGTGTCATTCCTTTTCCCCAAATTACTTTGGACTAAATATCTCTTTTTCTTAATACTTATGGGGAATATTCTACTAAAGTTTTGCCTCGTGTCTCTCCTTTTAGAGGATACTAAATTAAAATAGTACCGTTTTTTGCAACAGTGTATAAAGATAAAATACTGACCAGTAGAAAAATTTCACTATTCATTATTGCAAGTAACAGGTAAAGGGTTGAATCTAGAAAGCTGTTTGACACCTATCTTCTACTGCTGAAAGAAATAATTTATATTATTTAAACGGTTGTACATTTTTCAATTTACATAAAGTGAATATTTGTATGTTGTAGCACGTGTTTCCTGATGGGTCCGTTCAAACAGTTCAAGAAGATGTTTGCCTCGACCAGAGTCATAGCAACTGTGCTGGCACTATCCATGATAGTCCTGACACTGTTTGCTGCACTTTATGTAAGTCCAACCACTGGTTTTACCTTGTCTCATTAACCCTTTCGGCACTGTAGACGTCTATAGACATAATTAGTAAGTGCCTTAATCAGACTGTAGACGTCTAAGGACGTAATCAAAAGGTGCCTTCCACAGCCTACAGACGTCTATAGACGTTTTGAGGTTTTCTTATGTATGTTATCAAATTGAAGCCTTACTAGGCGTCGCACGTGACTCCTAACGCAATCAATCGGAACTAGAATGATGAACAATGATAAATAATAGACAATGAAATGGAAAAAAAAAGAAAAGAACTTCGCCGTTGCCAGTCCAAAGCCTGGATACAAAGGGTGGGACTTTTTTTTCTTTTTTTTTTCATGTTTAAGAAAAATTATCAATGTATAATATGAAATATTTAAAAATAATAAAGAAGTGAAAAAAGTTATTTATATAAAACAAATACCACTTATTCATAAAATGTACATTACTTTTAATTTTTTATATGTATATATAGAATTAAAAATAAAAAAATAATTATAGATGAATGTAAAAAAGTAATACACCAAGAATTACCCTAATATGATGAAAAATGTAGGAGATATAAAATAAATAGTCTGAAAGCGTTGAAGAATGGATAGTTTTGTGTGAAGGTTGAAACGAGTCAGGCTGGGGAAGGCCAGTCTGAAAATACGGCCCCGTCTGTGCAAGTCTACTTTTGATTTCTACCTCAGTACCAAAAGGGTTAAGGAGAGGAAACATTACAGTACTTCTGCTAGTAGATAATAATTATGAGAGATGTAATCATTTTATTTTGTTGTTTCAGTTAAAGAACCCGGGGTTGACGCTGCTGTTTATGATTCTTCAGTGGTTTGCTCTGACCTGGTACTCCATATCTTACATTCCTTATGCTCGAGATGCTGTCAAGAAAACACTTTCCTCGTGTGTCTAACTCCAACTCTACAATTCCTTAGAAATCAACCTAATTTTAATTTGTACATCCCTTACCTGTCACTGACATTATACAAAGTCCTTTATAATCAATTAATAACAATCTGCATTTTTAAATCAAGATTATGTTGATTAAAAAACTTGGATGTAAAGTTAAATTATACTTTTACAACTGGAAGCAAGAGAATGTCCACTGATACATTCACACTAATGTTTATTGTCATAACACTATTATTAAATAGTGCCTTTCGCTGCTAAAGGCGGAGTTACCCTTGAGCATTTGCACCAAATGAGCATGCATTTGCCCTGAATGCGCATATAATTTGCCCCAAATGAGCGTACGTTCGCCCCGTTTTGCTTAGACATGGCAGGGCGAGCCAAACGGAAATGCGTGCTCTTTCAGGGTGAATACTCAAGTGTCTCCCCCACCTTAAAGTTTTGACGAGCTCTCCAGGCGGCCAGTTATCAAAATAAGGTTAACATGTACACTCATTTGTAGCCTTCCTACCAAACTGGAGCACATCATCACAATCTTTACTTGTCTGTAGCAGAGAAAGTGTTGAAACCTCTCGAGATACTTGCAATAGAGCTAATAAATATCCCCTCAAGATACAGACTCCTCCAGAAAACCTAGATTCTTATAAAAATACCAGAGGCAAAAGCCCTGCACAATATAATACTATAATTAAAATAACATTACTATATTAAAAAGTATAATTATATTTAATGTAATTTAAGTTAACATGGCCTATATTTAATTATGTTACGATTGCATTTACAAAGAGTTACTTAGTTAAATTATTTTTTAAGAGACTGGAATATATCAGCCAATTATTGAGAAATGATACTTATATAAATAAATTATTTATTTTTTTATTAATAGAATGTTTTAAATTAATATCCTTTTGTTTTCTGATTGATTTACATCCTTAACGTCATGAGATTAGGTTATAACAGGATGGAGCCACCACTTAACACATCCACTAGAAGTCATTATTAGTGCGAAACATGTCTTATCTCAATCATTTGAGCCAGATGTTAAACTTTGGTTTGAGGTGAGTTGGAAGTGCTTTAAGTACAGGGCTGCTCTTATATCGTATTTATTCTATTTATTATGCAGCAACTTGCTGCAAAACCAATTCTTTAACTCAAGACTCATTCTTTAAACTGAAACGATAGTGGGTCCATAATATAGTCCCCTATTATTCAGTTTTAATTGGTCAAGGGATGAAACCTATAGTGGTGCAAGTCAAGTTGTGTTTAATTGCAGTTTACGTGAAAGCCAGTTGAAAGAGCCAGTGAAGTAAGCTACATATCATCTTTGTGTCAACAAAGACAGGAGCAGCTGCAGAAACTTGACAACCAATTTTACAAGCTTTTAATCAGCTTTACTTGTCTTGTACTGTCAGGGACAAATCTTGAAACCTAAATTTTACCCACTTCCTGACTATCTATGAGCTGAAACTTTCACAGATTTTGTATTTTTAATAACTATACAATAATAAGTCAATCATTTATTAGCCGATAAATCAATAAATTTTTATGGTATTTTTTTTTTTTTTTAAATTTAACTAAAGAGCACTGACAGCTAAGTGAGATTAGAATAGATAACCAGATTTAATGTGACAAAGACTAAAAACTGGGAAATAATATTATCTTTCTATTTTATTAAAATAGTTTTTTGAAAGAGTATTGAAAAGGGTAGACTTATCTAAGCAGTAGTAGGAGTTTGATATATCCTCCACTTTTTTATTTTGATAATACAAAGAATTGTTTTTGAGACACCACGAGTTTTGGAATATACAGCTGGCTATGTATCAAATTTCAACATTATAATTTACTTCCGAGATA
This sequence comes from Gerris buenoi, assembly GCA_001010745.2. Lineage (NCBI taxonomy): Eukaryota > Metazoa > Arthropoda > Insecta > Hemiptera > Gerridae > Gerris > Gerris buenoi. Next base: position 155,350 of record KZ651117.1, read on the forward strand.
AATTTTAAAACCAGACATACTTGCATTCTCATTAGTTTACATACAAGTAATAATAACTCACTTAGAAATAATCAAGGTACTATATGGTCATCTTTATAATAATAATATAAAATAATCGCCTAAGTTTTCTAAGGTCTAAAATAATCGCCTAATTTCTAAGTTCTACAGTGCAAAACACAGGGAAGTGGTTACAATAAGTGGGAACAATTTTGATTCAAGCAAAGAAAAAGTTATTTATATATTTAAAAAAAAGAATAAATATTTGAAAGAATTGAAATAACATGACACATTGAGCCACCAACATGACAATACTGACATTTTAACAACACAATGTACAAAGTCAGGAAACACTTTTTATTTCCTAAAATGAATGTTGCATAAAATCAAAAATAATCTTATCAGATAAAATAAATAAATAATCAGAATAATTATCAATTTTATAACAATATTTGGGACAATTAAAATAAAAATAACCACAGTTGACGTACATGGATACGATAGTAGTTTAGTCTACCAAATTTTTGCATAGCAGTAATTTTTAATAAAACTCAAATCAACAAAAAAAGAACAATTTACTAACAAAAACCTGATATTGTCAAAATTTAATGCAGGATGGTTTTGACTACTTCAATGGGTCATCAGGCACTTAATAATTTACAAATTAATGTCTATATCACTTAGTCTCATCAAACTACAGGTAAGAGGGTAGAATTGCTAGCACCCTGAAGAAACAACAATATTCAATAAGGCAAGGATTGGGAGACAGAGGTAAGACGTGGAGTCGAGCATTTAAAAAAAAAAAACTGCTAAGCTCATGTTTATGATTCAAAAGGTATTGGAACCGTTTAGTTTAGGGTGACAGACGCAAGGTTGTTTTACCAACAAAACCTTAAAAAGTAAGGCACAGTGGAAAAAAATATATTTAAAATTAGTATTTTGAAGGGGTAACACCAAAAATGGTGAATAATTCTATGGGGGTAATGTTTTTGTAACACTTGCAATATGTTTAGTCAAGGTCTGTTCAGTCTTTTACAAAGTAAAAATACTACAATATCATAGATACATCTAATGGCACTGTACTAATATTTCAATTAGTGGGAAAATAGAATAAGAGCAAGAAATTTTGACATATGTGGTCTTATCAAAATTTTAGTATACTTTGAATGCTTACTAGTAAATGTGAATAGCACAGTTTGAGTTGTTAATTAAGGCACTGTAAACCATTGCTTTAAGTATCAATTAAACTAAAAAATATAAATAAAAATACTCGACAATTTTTTTTATTTTTAGTTGGACTAAAAATGACATGTTTACATTTAAAATTCTACAATGAACCTTTTTGTTTAGAATTTTCACTTTAGTCTTTTTTTAAATAATAAAAAAATTAGAATTATAAACTACAGTTAACAATAATAAATTAGACATAACAATAAAAAAAATTGAATACAGTAAAGCTTCAGTAATTGTCTCATTAACTTATCCGTATTGCGTTTTTACTTAATATTTTAAAATAAATTTTAGTTTTATTGTTTTCCAGATCTACCTGGAGAGTGACCTTTCTCTTTTAATAAAATGTAAACAATAATAGTTTTAATACAAAATAGGGAATTAAGACAACTGCTAAAGCTTTTCTATTCACGTTATTTAAAATTATAAATTAATTATATTAAACTAATAGTACAAATCATTTGTTATTCCTAGTTGTTTTTCTGGTGTACTGTCCCGCCACCTCAATGTTACTTGCCCTGATTGTGGGACAGTCCTTCCAACTAGGTTTAGGACCTGCAGGTGTTTTGGTCTTGCCCACGGGTGCGGGTTTGTCCTCAGTCTTGTTAGTTTTTCTGGATCCACGAGCGGTAGCAATCGCACCGGGCTCACATAGAGGAGCACTCCTCCAGTCCACTTTGGGTTTCTCTTCTTTTTTAGACCTCTTAGGAGGCGAATCTTCCTCTTCAATCCCATTCTCTTTGTCTACTGAGTCGGAATCTACATCCATAGGTTCGTCCTGTTCTTCCTCGCCAGTGTTTGCTCGAGTTCTCTTCTTCATAGTTCTAGCGGGAGCTGCTCTTCCCCTAGGTTTGCTTGGTGTTTTCTTGCCAGCTTTGTCTTTAGGTAGTTGATTCAATGCTTTTTGGAACATATTCCGACATTTATTGTAATCCGGTTCTTCTATATGTCCTAGCTTTGAAACATACTCCATATATTCAACTAATACTGAAAAAAAAACAAAGAAAAAACCTGCAATTATTATCACTATAATCAGCACTACATTAATTCTACATTAATGTAATAGCTCATAGATTAATGGTAATGTGTAATTTAAATGTGCCCTATGCATAGCATAACTTATCTATAGTAAAAGCTCTATTTTGTTGCACTAACAAAACCTGCTCTTAGTTTGTTTTTTTCTGTCGAGCTTAGCAGTTGTGGTAACATAAGTATTAAAATTAATTACAAACAGTAAAATGCATACCTGAAGGTACAGTGGGTGCAAAGACAGCTAGTTTAGCTTTAACTGAAGACATGAGATCGGCTTTAGACTGGAAGACCTTGTCAGGGTTAGACAGAAGCTTCTCCCAGGGAAGACTAGAATGTAACCAGTGAAGCAAGTTGAAACCAAGGATTTCTAGATCTCCTCTTCTCGTGGCAACTGTACAAAATGAAAAAAAATTACATTAAGACAACATTTTACAGAGTAGACCGAAGTTATATAAGTTAAGAACTCATATAACAGACAACATGAGGTATTTAGTTATCTCCGGTATTAAAAAAAAAATCTTACACTATTCACCTGTAGAATTTCTAGACTCAAACACAACAAAATTACTACTAATTTAATTTTTTTACTAGTTAAAAGCACATTATGTATTAAAAACTGCTTAATTTAAAATTTATGTGAAGGGATCTGTTCAATACACTTGAAAAATTGTTTAAGACAGCAGTTGTTAGTAGGGCAAATGTTTGTAACAGGGACAGGAGTCGGCCTGGCCACAAATCTGATGTATAGTATAAATAAAGAGTAAATGAAATTGAGGCAGATTGCATTTAGAATATTTGAATGGTAAACACTAATAAATGAATATAATGATTTAGTAGATTAGATGTAGGGAGAGATGCAATGCACTGGAAGTGTGGTGCTTATGGTGATAATAAGTTGCAAAATCTGGATGGCAGCACTAAAAAATTCCTTAACTTCCTGGAGTACCAGGGCAATCAGATAAAGCTTGCTGTCCAAATATTTATTAGGAGAGAAATACTGGACAACGGTATGCAATTAGAAAATTAATACCACATATAGCCACACAGAGGCCTACAAACACACACTCTTCCTGTACCCTTCCACACAATTTTGTGGAAAAGTCCCAATGCTATCAATCCAGCCAGGCTTGACAAGAGAGCTGAGGGGTCTAAGCAAAGGTTTAAGGGCCAGGGTCTAAGGAAAGAACTTGGAGGTCCTCCTTAGATGTTGTCTGGGCGATACGAGTTATTCTGGGTAGTCTGTATGGTGGGTCTAGCTGGAATCATCATAAGTTGTTAGTAGGGTAACTTGACAATTGCCTGGGTGTCTTGGAAAGCACCCCTTACATAACTTGAGCGCTTTCAGAGCCTATTTCACTCTCCCACTCCTTTGAAATCAAATTATTGAAAAAAAGGGGGAAAAATCAGAGGCTCTTTGCCTGCCACATCATCTAATTAACTCCTTAAGCTGCATCAAAATCCAACATATCACCTTAAGGGAATTTTTTTTAGATTAAGATGGTCTAAAACAAATCCGCCAGACAAACTGGAGGCTGTGGAAAAGAGGCTCAGTAGTTTTGGCTCCACGTCCAATCCATAAAAATCAAATTGTTATGTATTTTTAGTTGTCCCAACTAGTCTGCATCACCCATTCATCTTATAGTTTTTTTTTTGTTTTTTTTTAAGATAACAAAAATTTTAACTGACTGGAGTTATTTTATAGAATAGTTTTTAAATATGGCATCCTAAATATTTTTTGAGTGAATGTTTAGTAGGGAGTGCCTTTAACTTCCTCATATTAAATTAAAGCACATAGTTTTTATATATTTTTTTAAAAATGACCGTTCAACCAGCAAAATTGGTTACAATTAATTTTTTTTTTTTTTTAAATAAAGTTGCAAAACAAGGCAGGAATTTTGGATACCATATTTTAAAATTATACTGTTAAACAATTTACAGTTTTTATCTTCAATAACAAAAATTATACATGATAGCTGGAACAACCAGTATATATTATATACTACAGACATAAAAAAGGAAAAAGGTAAGAACATCAAATCTAATTTTTGTACTATCACAATTTCTAAATAAATGTGAATAAAAGAAAAAACTGTTTTACCTCCTTGATGAAGATCTGTGCTGGTATATTCGATGGTTCCATTGTGAACTTTTTTAGGGTCAGTTTTGAACTCCTTCTCGACTGTGAACTTACAGGCGAGTCCGAAGTCTACGAGGAACAGATTACTTTCAGTTCCTTTTGCATAGCCAAACAGCAGGTTTGCTCCTTTAACATCTGAGTGTACATAGCCTGTGCTGTGAATATACTCCAGGGCATCCAACTAAAACAATAATATTCATATCTTAAACAAAAAATTAATAAAACAACTCTTCCCATACCATGAACTAACAGTCGTCCATTAAAAAATAATTAAATGAAAGATAATACTTGTAAACTGTTAAGTTGATAATTAATTAAAGTGGATGATACTAATGTGTTAAATTAGATATTGAGTTTTTTTTTATTTTGAACAATAGACTCTTGTTTTGCTCTTGAGCTTTATCTACATAAAAGAGGTGTTAAAGCCTTTGATAGCTGATAAAAAGTAGTAGCAAAATCAAACTATGTTCTAACTTGAAATTGAAGGAAGGTATAGTTGACATGCCTATAACTACTTAACTTTTCAAATGGAATGCCTTGAAAAGCGATATCGTTTAATTATCTGGGGGAACGGTAGTACCCCTGCCAAGTCGAGCACAGCCGTACCATCCTTTACTGGAACCAATTCACGGCAATTTGGACCCACCTCTATTGTCCCATTAAAGATACTTAGATATATAAAATTTAATTTAAAGTTCATAACAAACTGAACCGGAAATAAAAATTTCACACCTCTACCAATAGTAGTTCATAAGATATATGAGCCTAAAGTTTTGTTATTTTATCACTCATTCACTCACTTACTCACTCACTCATCATAATTCTAAGGCACTTCTAACAGTCCTAGGAACTTGAAACTTTTTATATAGGTTGAGTTTATTGTACAAATAAAGGAAAAATTAAAAAATCCGAAAGAAATCTGGTTCTTTGTTCCTTTATAGGCTAATAGAAAAACTGCGTATTCAAAAAATTGTAAAAAATTTAAAAATTGTAAACAGCGCCACTAGAGCTACCTAGTGGAGAATTTTAAAATTGAAAAGTGATTTTGAGAACATATGTTTTGTTTGATTTGACAGAATTGATCAACTGTTATCTTAGTGCATACATTTACTCCAGATCGAAGAAGTAATACGAAAGATTACAAGAACAAAGAAAGAAAAAAGACCTAAGAACAATAACAAAGATAGGAAACGAAAAATTGTTTGGGGCCATGAAAAATTACTTACAAAAAGAAGTGAAATCCCAACAAAAACACTAGTGTAAAAAAATAAACCAAGTCTCGCGTAAAAAGTAGTGAGATCATAGGTTTAGCCAAGTCTCCCACTGTCCGAGTAAGTTCCACTAGGCCTAATTTATCCAGTGCAAGAACATGATGTTTGTCTGTTCCTATCTCTATTCTCTTTCCCAAATCAATCGACACGTTTAAATTTAAATACCTTTTCTGACTTGGCAAATGCACATCCCAAAGGGGCTAAAATTAAATGCAGTGTTATATACAAATTCGTATCCTTGTGCTGCGACGCTCAAATGAAAAAATAATATTTATTATTTGAATTAAGTTTGTTGTGAATTTGCCAAGTCAGAAAAGGTATTTAAATATAAACGTGTAGAGTGATTTGGGAAAGAGAATAGAGATAGGAACAGACAAACATCATGTTCTTGCACTGGATAAATTAGACCTAGTGGAACTTACTCGGACAGTGGGAGACTTGGCTAAACCTATGATCTCACTACTTTACGCAAGACTTGGCTTATTTTTTTACACTAGTGTTTTTTGTTGGGATTCACTCATACAGGCTATCTGCTGCACAATATTTATTTGTATTGCTAGCAATAAATTAGGTAAATAATAATGAAAAAAATAAAACAATTTCAAACAATTTTTTTTTATGACAAATTGAATGATAAAAATCAAATTTTAATACTGAAATTTTTATTGAAATTACCCAAAATAACCTCCAATTTCATCTTTGTGAGATGATCAATATCTTGTAGGCATGCTCTCAACAACCATGTGAATGGCATCATCTGGCATGTTATCCCATTCTTCAATAATGATCTCCTGCAGCTCTTATAAGTTATTTAAGTCACCTCCCCGAGCTCTAAGGGATTCATGTCTGGCAATTGAGCAGCTACTTCATACGAGCACCATAATCGTCAGTTAACACTTTCGGCTCCGCTGGTGCAACTAGAGTTGCTTCCCGGGCGCCATTTTTTTTTAATAGAGCCATGACGCAACAGGTGCGTCACGCTGCACGCGGGTATACCCTCGTCATGACACAGACGTCTGCGTCATCAGCGCTGAAAGTGTTAAGAATTGCCTGTGTGGCACAAAGCAGACAGGCATTATCATCAAAGTATTTCTTGAGCAAAGAGTAGAACTAAAGGTAAAAGAACTTCATTCAGGTACTTTACGCCACTCACTGCAAAGAGTAACACATGTTTAAGGTTGCCGCAAATTTTCAACCCAATAACATTTCTCTTAAAGTTCTTTTCTTTATTCAATATGTTTTGATTTTTTAGGTGTTGTTGCACATCAAAAGTTAAGTATGATATAATATTCTTGAGGAAATAAAATGCAACATTGATATATTACACATGACTTGAAACTAGACTTGTTTGTTGCACCAGCAAATTCATAGTATGTGTTTATTTCATTTGGTAAGTGTACAAAAATGTTTTAATTAAAAAAAAAAATAAAAACACACTATCATTAAACATGCACTAATAAGGAGAAAATAATTTATTTCAACAGCCGCAGAACTAAGCTCATGGTATAAGCATATGTTCCAAAAAGATAATTTATTATTAACTCACAATTTGAATAGCATAAGAGAAGGTGGAGGCAGGAGAAAAGAGCTTGTTGTTCTCCAGAAATAGAGACCAGAGATCCTTGCCAAACCGATCCATCACTACAAACCTGTAGTTCTTGTTATTGTGCATGTGTGAACCAAAACCTTGGAGTGACGGAACACCCAGGATCTTCATTCCTCTTTTCTTCTTCCATTCTTCTACTGCTCGATCCGGTACATAAAAAAAACCAACCATATCAAATTACAATAACAAATCACCAATTTTTAAAAACATCATTCATTTGAAATTCTTTAACTTGATTCCAATAAGAATTTTTTTTAACAAGTAATAAAAACCAAAAACTAACATTGGTCAGGTTTGCAAACTTTAACGTAGAAAGATCTTTCGACAAATAGTGGTCCGTTGGCATGAGGTTCCTGTAACACAAGTCATAATAAAAAGGTGTTAATTTATAAAAGGGTAAATAAAACATAAAATTATTCGTTTTTTAATCAGTCAGGTAATTACCAACCATGCTAATTGAAATATAAATATAGTGAAATGGAATTAAAATTCTAATGACAAAATATCTAAATCGGATTCCCATGGAGGTAATAAAATACAATGGCAATAAATCACAATATACTGAGGAATATTATAAAAAGTCACTGATACTTGTGACAACTCAGTAGACATTAAAATACCTTTTAACAAATAGTTTTCTGATTTCGTTAATTCTCTTCACAGAGAGGTAAAGGAGAAAAAAAGATTGGATGAATTCCTCACTGTATTTTCTTACAATTTTTTTTTAATTTTTTTTTTTTACTTTATATCGGAAAATCTTATTAAAAATTGCAATTAGTACAAGGTGTTATATGGTCATCTTGTAATGCTGATATTCTATGTAAGGACATAAAATACAAGAAAAATAATAAATAGATCATTACTTATTATGCTCTTTGCTAACATACACAGATTAAACATACATTAAAAGTAAATACAAGTAAATTAACTTACTATTTTAATAGCATATGGATACGTTTTCGATTTGGATCCAGCTTCACAAGCTGAAAATAAAATATACCGATTAAATAATGACATAGATCAGAGGTGAGCTATCACAATACTGGTCTTACAATTGTGTTTTCTCTGGTGTAGAAAAATAAAATAAAAATTGGGAGGAGAGTCAATAAAAAACTAGACGTGGAGCCACTAGCTAGGAAAATGATACTGGAGGAGTGCCTCCTATAGACCTAGTGACTATTTTACCCCTTATATAGGTTGGCCAATCTGAGCTGTCAGAGCAAACACTAATTGATCTGTAGTTAAAGAACCAATGTCATAAAAAGCAACAAAATTCTGGATTCAATATTTAAAAAGGTGAGACATATTTTACTATAATTACAGTATCAATAGATGAGATAAGTGACTCCTATTATCAAAAAGACTACACAAATACGTCTTAAACCTTTTAAAACTTAAAATTTTGAATCCAAGATATTCACATAAATCAAGTGTTTCATGAGTGAGGAGTCAATAAATGTTAATTAAGGTGAATTCAAGTAAGAGAAGGTTCAAGTTATTCTACAACCCAGGGTCACCTGTCACTACTATATTTCATCAGTAAGAGTTCTAGAAAGAGAAGGTCACTGTACTGACCTTGCCTTATATGGAAAAAACTGTTTTTCCAGGAAAGTAAACATTTAAGACCTCCAGCATCATTTATCATCATTTAACATTTATTCCTCCAGAAGAAAGTATTAATTAGTAAGTGGGGATTATTGTAAATATAACTTGATTCATGTGGAGTAAGTATAGAAATAAGGGGTAGACGAACTCTATGGCATCAAGATATTCTCACTTAAAAAATTAATTTAATATTTCTTGATGGTAGTTTATAAGCCCATTAAATTAAAAAAATAGAAAAAAAAAACTTGCTAGTAATTATTATATAAAGTTACATTTTTTATATACATCAGAAGTAAACTATTTCAAAAGTATAAATAATAAATAAATACACAAATGTTGTCAATTCTCTACATCAGGAGGAACAAGGGAATATGACTAAGTAAGTAAAGCATCACTGATGTTGCTTCTCCAAGCAAAACCTACAAACCAATAACTAATTTGTGTTTAAAACTAATGCATTTACCGTATACCTCCAAAATACAAAAATGAATAAACACCTGCGTATATTTCACCGAAGCCTCCTTTTCCGATGGAAGTACCGAGAAGCCATTCTTTTTTAGCTACATCCTTTAAAACTTCACCTTGAGGTAACGGATCTGGGAACTCGTATCCATTCACCTTCTTCTTCCTCTTTACAGGGGCTGCTGCCTTGGGCATGCTGCAACAGACAAACTAAAAAAATTTATCTTCAGCAGTACTCAAATATAGGTAAAGAAGAAGAGAATAGGTAAAGTTATTGTCAAACTAAAATAGCAACTCTCTCTCCTCAGTGCAGCAGACTGGAAAAGTTTGCTGGAGCCAGATTCAAAAAACAGTTGAGAACGTCCTCAAACCATAGATACAAATCACATCTCATGATATGGAACGGATCGAACCCACATCAAAGTGTGGGGAAAGAGAACCCCTCAGTGGATTTCCCTTGCCCTGCTCCGTCCGCAATTCATAGTATTATGGCACAGGATCGAAGCCACGACCTTGAGTCGCCTCGAATCATTGATCCCCAGGCGCCTAGAGCACCTCGACCATGCTGGTTCCCTAACAAGCAGGACAAGTCATATTTATTTTTTCTGCTTCTGTAGGCTGAAATTTTGAGTTTTAGAGAGGGACCTGCTAGAGATTTAGACTTAGAGAGTCTCTGGCCTTTCTACTATCAGCTATTACCCCACAGCTTATGCTCTACTACAAGCTGCCTACACTGCAGCTGTAAGAAGGATGATGCCTACTAGAATTGGCTAGAAAGAGGAGAGGCAGTGTCTAACGGAGGTTGCAGGATATACTACCCCAGAAAACCTTGTAAGCATAACTGACTAGCAAATAGATAGGTATAACTATGTAACCTCCTTCACAGAGAAAGTATTAGGGTAGAAAAGGGCAGATGAAGAGCACCTAGAACAGCTACAGTCAATTAATAAGAAAATCAAGGACAGGTTAGAAGAACCCCAAGAAAAAAAGGCACTTTTTTACTTTAGCAATACATACTAAGTATTGAAAATAAAGAAAGATGCACGGGTAAGGTGCAGTAAGAAGATGGATTAAGCTATAAGGTGCAGTTTTTATTTAGTTTTTTGTGGGTCGGAAACCCAAACCCGCACTACCAATTGAGAGGTTTGTCAATAGCTTTCATTAAACAGATTTATTATTCAACCTATTAAAAAAAGTCTCAGTTCAATTAACCAAGATTTTTATTTTACCAGAAAATTCCTATTTAAATGATCAAGCTAAGTTTATTAGACAATATAACCTAATGGAGTATTATAATTCACATCAATATTTGTGTATTCTACAGAAAAGTAAATTTTTCAAATAAATCTTTGTGAAAAATTAACTCTTTTCTAATACTTATTAAGTTAGTTGTTTGGGAACCAACTGATAGTGAATAAAAACAATGAGCCTGTATTACACACGGACTCTAGTAGTATTTGTTACAATAAAATGAAGAACGAGCCTTAACTGGTACTTTTTAACTTAAGCACCCCCCTACCGAGTAGAGAGGGCCCATATACTAAGTAAAGTAGTATATATTCCTTAGCCTAAATCACTATTAAGACAAAGGGATATTTAAACCAATGCATCTTTGGACAAAGGAATATCACAATTGTTTTTATATATGTTATTATATCCCTTAATCTAATTAACTATTAAACAAAGGAACATTAAATATACGCTAAGAAAACTGTAGAACTCATTGTTGTCAAGATTTAGTCTTATACATTGACAACACGATTTTGAAATAGCATAGTAAAACTGCCCCAGGAGTCTCAATGTCTTAGTTTGACAAACACAGAAAACTTTGAGACTTTTGTTGGGAAGACTATTGTTTAGAACCAAGGGGGGGGGGGGGGGGGGTGCTAAAGTAAATAAGTGCCCTTTAACTTACCTTCCGAGTATAGCAATGACAAGAAAAGGTATAAAAATCCCAGCTGAGGTCAGCTGGGATTTTTGGCAAAGCTACACCTCATCTCAAACACATATTCATATTATACATTAATAATGTGGATAGAGCAAACAATAAATACTATTTATTACAATAAAGATGGTTATTTTAGCAGGTTATACAGTAATCCCTAAAATGTCATTCACAATGCATTCTCAAGGAAAAGAAGGTTTATTTTTAACAGGTTAGACATTACATTAAAATATTTCGGTATAATATAGCTGAAGCTGAATAAAATAACACGTATCTTTAGTAATCTTTGGGAAAGACTGTAATCTAAACTGTTAAAATAAACATTGGCTTAACGATTAACGCCTAATGAAGTGAAATAAATTGAATATTAATTGAAGTAAAGGTGAAACACTTAAGTATTTCACAGTGACTCATTGGTAACTCTTATCTGTGATTACTAAAACTAATATAAAGAAATCTTATTTAAACAAAGTAGCAATGTATGCAGCAAAATTTTAATAACCGAAAGTAAATTGCAAAGATAAGACTTTTATTCACAATCTTGTACATGTGAGCTGATAAATATTACAAACCGTGCATTTCGTTTCAAGATAAGTGCAACCAAACACGATCACGAATCTAGTTTATGTCCATTTCAATAGCTGTTTGAGGTTTGAGTTAATACTTTAAAAACAAATAAAAAGGGTCTATTAAATGCGAGTACCGACAGCTACAGATCGGATAACTTCAAAGATATCAACAAGTGAACATAAAACGAAAAACCACTTACGGACAGTAAATAACAAAAAAAAAAAACAAACGTTGACATTGCAATGGCAACACGAAAACATACTGTCAAAACAAATTTTAAAGAATTTTTCACTCACCTGTAATAAATTCTCAAGACCGACGAGCTCAAAAAATTAAATTTTAATAAGTTTATCACACAAGGTAACAAACAGCATCGATGCATCGATGTTAAAATTTTCAAAAACCGTGTACTTCGTCAGGTCATCAGGGCGTCAGGGTAGCAACAAACGACTTTTCCCGCCCACTTCGAACAAATAATGTTTAAGGCGTTTAAACATTTTCTTTTTTTTGGTGAAAATTAATTATTTAAATTAATTTATTGTTTTAAAGCTTATTCTAAAAAAATTAGAACGATAAAAAGAGAATCTCCGGCGGATGAATTTAGTTTCTTTATTTGAGTACAGTTGGTAAGACGTGGTGGTATTGCCGCCCGCGCCCCTGGCCCCGGTCTCCTTTCCTCGCTTTACGGTGCTCATTTTACATTCCTTGCCGGATTTTGACTAGTTTCTTTTAAATTTTAGATAGAATTGTTTTATTTTTTACGATTAGATTAGTTGTACAAATCGACTAGTTTATAATATTGTTTTACTTTTTCAATCTTACCTGTCGTTTTATTATATTTTCAATCGTAAACCATTTGTCGATCTCATTTATTGGATTCGGTTCTCTTCTGTTAATCATAGGTAAGTTTTTTTATTGACTTTATTTTTCTTTTAGATTTATTTCTATTTAATATGTCATTTAAAACCACGTTAAACTCGTAGTTTATAACGAAAACGGACAAATGATTGTAGTAGGTTGCCTGATGTATCGAAACATCCCGTCAGTACCGTGTAACCTTGTGGTTGTCGTTACGCTGGTATGTAGAAAGCCTTTGGTGACCTTTGTACACTGTTATAATACTGTTAAGGGCACAAGGGTCATTGCACGCTTTTCAGAGTCACGTGGAATTTATTTTGTGAAATATATTTTGTTGCTATAACACGTTAGCAGGTGACAACTAAAAGAGTGATAGTGGTCATGGCCTTAACCCGGATAGCAGTTATTTTCCCACTACAATGACTGTTTCTTGTCTAACTGCGATTTCAAGTTGTCATCTACAATGTAATGTATAATTTTATTAAAACTTGATTGAGGATTGTTGTCCCCTTGTCTAACAGCACTTCTGGAAGTTTCATAGATATTTTCCTAAAGTTGACCATTTTGGATGATTTTTGTCGTGTTTTTCATTAAGAAATTTCATGTGAATAACATAAAATGTCAATCTAAATTTCCAATATAAAAGAAATTAAATTACTGTCAAGTATTGCGAAACTGTATCATTGTAATTTTCTTTAGCACCTGGTGTATTGTAACCTTTTCTTATGAAACAGGTAGGTCAATTTGCTATTTTGACCCTATTTTGTTTATGACAAACCTGCTTACTGTGTATTTAAATACAGAATCATGTCTCTGCATACCTAAAATTTGATTAAACTAGGATCTTTCTGTACACCAGCTAAGTCAGTATTTTTAGGTAAAAGATTACCCTGTGGCATCAAAAAGGTAAAAGCTAAAATGTTATCTATCCATTGTTATTGTTGAAGATCTAGTTGAATGTTTTGTTTGTCATTGTCAAATTCTTAATGGTCTATAAATTTAAAGCTTTCTCCAGAAAACTGTAATATCAACATTACTTCTCGAGAAACGATTGCCTCCATTTAGTGGGTCTGACATTGTCACGTGCACATGACGGTATTGGTGATCTAAGGCTGGCATAGGTCAACACTTATTTATTTTCAAGCTTTTCTTCTTAGCTCTAGCAGTGTATTTGGGGGCTAAACTTTAGAATACGGCTACCAAGCTCGCAACTCACAATATAAGGTTACACTTAGATTTCAGGTTATAATCGAAATACTACGTACAATCGATTCTCACAGCATTACTTAACATTTTTGCCCCACCATTAATTTTACTTGGATATTCACGAGGTTTTTTAACGACTTAAAATTTTTCCTGAATTTTTTACGTACTTAGATGTTAACTAGGTTGACAAAACAAATAAAGGAAGAGAGATTCAATAAGTTTTTAAGTATTATTAATTAGGGAAATTGACTGGACTGACTAACGATTACGGGAAAATTCGGCAGTTACCGGCCCCAAAATAACATAAAAATAACGCAAAAAAGCTAATTTTATACTTCGATTTGGACATCTACCTGGTTTATATACAGGAGGGTTGTTTTTCTTCAGAAAATGAGCGGAGCACCGTGAAGCGGTGCGGAGCGGCCGTTAAAAATTCTAGGGCAAAAAAAAAAAAAATAATTTTTTAAACATCCATGTACAATTCACTTTTACCGGTTTTTCCAAAGGTAACAAAATAAAAAATAAGCTAATAACGTATAATTACGAGGTTAATGCCGTGCCGTTTTTTTTTTCTATTATTTTTTTAACTCGTATTTTTTCTTGTAATTTTTATTTGTTAAATGGATTCGGATATTATAGCAGACATGACACAGAATTAATTCGATATATCGAAAGATAATATGCATATAAGCTATATCGATATATTAGGTGAAGGTTTTGTTGTGAATTCAAGAAAACAGTGTATTGCGGGTCTGGTAACCGTATTCTAAAGCTGTTCCTATTTGGGTTGCTGCCACTTCAAGTTCTAAGAACATATTTCTTGTGCTAACAACTTCATATGAAAATAAAATCCATGTGATAACACTATTTATAGCTTTGGCATGCTTTTTGCTGGCCAAGACTATTATTCCTTTGATGTGTTATTATTCTGCACAATATACCTAGTAGTTTAGTTTTCCATATACATAAAATACGACTAGTTGTACCACAATGGGCGTATTAAACCGAACATCCTTTTTATTATTACTTTAACATGTATTATTTTATTTTATTTTTATTTATTTATTTATTTTTTTCATTCTTTAATGTTGTTTGGTTTATTTGTTGTAGATATCAAAATGCCTCACTCAGATGCCAATGGTGTGAATGAAAAAGAGAATTTGCCGAACCGATTGGTTCAATACAAAAATGCTGGCAAGAGTGCCGATGTAAGTCCTTAAAATACATATCTTTTAAATTAGTGTTAGACATTCAGATATGACAGCAGAACTGGGGAAGGCGTATAAAGATGATCAGATAATTAACACACCCAAGATCAAGTGACTGCCTTCAGATTTTTTGAGTCTGACTAGGAATAGAAAGTATATTTTTATTTTTAGTGTTATATGAGTGATTATAATTATTTATTGTTTTCATCTTGATGAGCAGCTAGTTGAGTATAAAAAGATTGATGACAGTCCTGATTCTAAGGTTCTCAAAAGAACAGGGTTCACACTGACCTGGAAAATCAGGGAAAGTCAGGGAATGTCAGGGAAAAAAAATTAGGTCAGGGAAAGTCAGGGAAACTTTTTGAAATAACCCTAAAATCAGGGAAAATAACCGAAATTTAGGTAAAATAAGCCAAAAGTCAGGGAAACCAAATTTGTCAATTAAATAAAGTATAAAATAATATAAATAAACTACCCGCAACACATTATCTGAATTTGGGTTTAATACAACAAAAACATTTGGTTATTTATGTAGCCCCACTAGACATGTAAATTAAATAAATTGGTTGGGCGTGAAGTCTCAAGTAAAAATGATCTTTAATACAACTAATTTTTATCATATATGTTTATACTCTTAAGAAACAAAATTCTGAAGAAGAAACAAAGTACGGTTACACAACTTGCATAATATCTAGGATTGGAAATGATATTGTCCTCAGATATCCCAAGCTCCAGTTAATAGGAACTAAGCTATTTCATTTTTAAAATGTTTAGACATCATCCACAGTTCACTAGGGTGAAACTAACTTTTATTAAAAAAAAAAAAAAAATAAAGTCTAGTTTGTTTAATGAGTTCAAATAGAATTACATAGTATGATTTATTTTATAATACGAGTATAATAATCTTTTTATCAAATAAAATATTGTAAACAAGTATATATTATTGATTGGTTAATAAAATTTGAGTAAATTTCAAAAAATCAAAAAGTTGGCAATGAAAATCAGTTAATTTATTCGACTACGTTAGTGATGTAGATTATTATGACAAGTTTTTTTTTTTTTTTT
>KZ651117.1:181532-196464 GCA_001010745.2 Gerris buenoi
TCAAATTGCAAGTTGCTACCGCAAGTTCGTAAGTTATCGAATGAGGATATCCCTACCGTCGATACTTGCTTGATCTGGAGATCACTGGACCGGTTTCGGCTAAACGCCATCATCAGCAGAGTCGAAGTCTCTCGTAGCACTCAACACACTCATCGAGTCTACATGAGAGAATGAAGTTAAGTCAACTTCATTCTCTCATGTAGACTCGATGAGTGTGTTGAGTGCTACGAGAGACTTCGACTCTGCTGAAGATGGCGTTTAGCCGAAACCGGTCCAGTGATCTCCAGATCAAGCAAGTATCGACGGTAGGGATATCCTCATTCGATAACTTACGAACTTGCGGTAGCAACTTACATTTTGAAATTAAAATTTTTATTTATTTAATGTTGAACTATAATCGGTAACAATTGTTTAAAACCCTTAAGGCTTTGGCCATTCTAGTGGAGTGTTCTGTTTCGGTGTAACTACACTTCTCAGTATTAATCAGAAACTGGCTTTTTGTTTTAAATGTGCCAGAATTTATACTTTACTATCATCTTTGTTCTGATAACTAAACTAATATGCATTGTGTGTGGTTATTTTTCAGTCCTAGTATGCAGTTTGAAGCGGCGTGGGCTCTGACTAATGTAGCCTCTGGTACATCAGAGCAGACAATGGTTGTAGTAGATGCCGGTGCAGTTCCTTACCTCGTAACTCTGCTCAAATCTCCTCATCCTCATGTGTCAGAGCAAGCTGTCTGGGCCCTTGGAAACATTGCCGGTACTCTTTTTTTTTACTTGTTAAAACCCTAATGGTGAAGTTATTTGCGGTAAAACCTAAAGAACTATATTAGAAGACAATGTGGGTTATAATATTGTATGTTTTGTAGGTGATGGGTCCAAAACAAGGGACCTGGTGCTGGAACACGGAGCTATGACTGCCCTCCTGGAGCTCATCAAACCAGACACAAATGTCAGTATTCACTCATTACATTATATATACACATTATTTTTTTTTTAATGTGTACAATAAAGAAATTATAAAGATGAACACCTTTTTCTCAACATCAGAGATGGTGGTTTGGCTTATTACTATTACATGCACTTAGAACTCTCTATCATGGAGTTAATGAAAAGGGCCCTAATTTTGCTGAGAAGAACTGTGGGACAGTATATTATTGCTTGTGGTATTGTTACAGGTCACTGTACTAAGGAACATTGTGTGGAGCATTTCGAACCTGTGTCGTAATAAGAACCCTCCTCCTAATTTTGAGATAATCCGGCCTTGCCTCGCCCACCTCAGAGTTCTACTTCACTACGAAGACAAAGACGTACTAGGTGAATAAACTTTTTGTTTAATTTAACTGAACCCTCTTCACAAGAGATTGTCATTAAAACTAAAAGAGAACTTATCAATTTACTGGCAAGAACTGCTAACACCTAATTCTTTAAATAATTTTTTGTCCCCCCATATATTTTTACTGTTTATCTGCTCACTGATAATAACTGAAGATTGGATCTTTAGAATAATTAAGCATTGTGGTTAAATAGGCCTATTTGCAACAATAGTCAATGCATTTCTTCTCTTTAATGTCCATTCAATTGAGGAAGTTTTGTCAAGTCTTAATAAGACAGCTGATTTTTCTGATATTTTGAGCTCATTGCTTATTGTAAAAAATCATTGTTTATGCCAAAAAAAAAGAAAAAGAAAAAAAAAGTCAATGTTTAGATAACAGAAGTGAGTAGTCATCGGTCGGTGGAGCTAGTGAGTAAATGATAAAAGATTTATTTTGACACATTGTTGTTTGTTTGTTCAGGCGATGCATGCTGGGCTCTTTCCTACATCACCGATGGACCTAATGAAAAGATCCAGGCTGTTATCGACACCGGAATTGTACCTCGCCTTGTAGAACTTCTCTCAGTATCTGAAATCGCCATCTTAACCCCCGCTCTCAGAACTGTTGGAAATATTGTCACAGGCAACGATTTCCAGGTAAATTTTAATATAGAGTACAGAATTCTAACAGCTGATTACTTTATGGCCATTTACCCAAAATAAAACATTTCCTGGATATTTGTTACAGAATCAAAAATAGGGATTTAAGATACAAATATTTTGGCTATCTTTAATTTATTTTTAGCTTAATCACAAAATAAAATTCTTAATTTTATTCATTAGACAAACTCCTTTATTTCAATTGTTTATTTGAAAAGTTTGTGATCCAAAACTCTACTTTGAGGAATTGTTTAACTTCAATTAATAGATACCAAGACAGATTTGATATCCAAACAGTTCATTTATAACAAGATTGTAGTAAGACACTTGTTTCTTTTGAGATATTGTGGAACTTTCTCATGGTGAATATAACTCAAATGTCTATATTGATCAGGTTAATGATGGAAAAAAAAAAAAAAAAAAAAAAAAAAAAAAAAAAAAAAAAATGCTGTAAAAAAAATGTGTTTGTATTAAAAATTAGGTATTAGGGTTTTATTTTTGTCAATAAACTTAAAATTTTTCTTTGTTGGGATTTCTATTTTGAATGCACCCATCTAATTTTTTTATGGTTTTGCAACTCTGTGTTTTTCTATTCATGTGGTCTTACATGTTATAAATTGACCTTCTTTTTATATTGTATTTACTAAATTAATTAAATGAACTGTGTTTTTATTTAACACCTCTTGACTGTCCTGGTGTCACGTTGATGGATGGGTGAGCATATCATTAGCACTTGGTAAGAGTGGTTTTATTGTTAAGGCCAATTTCACGCTCAAGCTATTTGCAAAAACCTGGCTTGTACAAGCCAGTTTGTGCAAATGGCTTAAGCATGTAAACCGTGCTTTAGAATGGTGATTCTCTTGTCCTTCCATTTCTATACTGTAACCAGCCATTTATTAGTATTGTTTATGCAGCAATATGTATATTATCTTTTAAACATCTGTAATCAAATTGGGTCAAATCAGTTGTGATTTATGAAATAATAAGCTTTTATTTAATTATTTGAAATTAATGAGTTTGTTTTATTCCAGACGGAGTCTATATTAGCGGCGGGTGGTTTAAACCAGCTTGGCCTGCTCCTAATGCACCAAAAGAACAACATTGTCAAGGAAGCAGCGTGGACTGTATCCAATATCACAGCCGGCAGTAACCAACAAATCCAGAAAGTTATAGATGCTGGACTCATTCCTCCCCTTCTCAACGTTCTCCAGAATGTAAGCCTATGTTTCTCTCTACCCTGTCTTCTTGCACTTCTGATCAGTTAATCCAATCTGGCATGCTGTAGTACTTCAGCTTGAGGGGCACTAATAGTTTTACTTCTTTTCAGACCCAACAGCTGGCATAATTCACTTTTACTTGACATATATTAACAGTTTAACATATACATATATATAAACATTTCAGGTGCAAATAAGGAAGATTTTCCTTGTTTTTGTTATCTGTTTCCTGTTCATCCAACATTGGCTTTATAGAAACTCAAGTGAAACTGAAATGTTTATATTTCTTAATCCATATTTTTGTTTTACTCAATTTCATAGTTGAGAAAAATCTCATAATTGAATGGTTTCATTATCAAATGGCTAGTGTTGTGCCACTAGATATATATTTTCTGTTAGTTGAGGAAGCATACTATGTTTAATATCTAGTTTGAAGTAATACTAATAAGAACTCTTAAGTAGCATTTGTGAGCTCGTTCAAAACAAGACTGATGACATAGATGAATAGTAACTTAGTAAATATTAATACACAACAATAAGTCTCGGGTATTTAGTTAAAGTGAAAGCAAGGTAAGCTAGAGTTACAAGCTTGGTAAGTTATTTTTCAAATTCGTTAAAATTAACTGGCATCTCTTGTAGAATTTTGCATTCAGATAAGACAGACTTCTGGGGCCTTATTTAAAGTTGAAAATTGTAGAAGAAAGAAAAAATATAAGAAAGAAAGGGTAGTTAACACTTCACAAAAAAAAAGTAAATGCTTTTAACAAATGATTGGTTGTTTTGACTGAGATTTTGTGGTACCTCTTCATGGTGAACAGCCATTAGCAGCAATAGCAGTGGATTGAAAGCTGATGTTGCTTGTTTATGTACTGTTACAGGGTGAGTTCAGGTCACAGAAAGAAGCGGCGTGGGCCATCACTAACCTAGTAACAGGAGGTTCGGTAGATCAGGTTTCATTCCTTATCAACTGCGGTGCTATACCAGCCATGTGTGAAATACTCACCTCCAAGGAATGGAAAACAGTCTCCGTCATGCTCGACGGCATCTCACACATTCTTGAGGTTTTTTTCTTTTACTTTTAATTGTTAATAACAAGTTCTACGGAAATGTCTCTACATGAAGTATTTTCTAAAGCTGATTTCAGCCCTTGGTACCCTGTATGTTTATCGTCAGCACCAGTATGAAGGAAATCTATCTGTGGAGTAATTAATAGTATAATTAAGTTAAAAAAATCTCATCTAAAGAGAGATTACTTGCTCTTTGAGGTTTTAAATTAAAGCTATGATGATAATATCGTATAAGTGATTTAAATTCCCTTAACTACTGTAATTCGCCGCTTTGGGGGAACTTATATGTGAACCCCCAAATTTTAAGAACCACTCGTCTGATTTTAATACTTTTCTGAATTTTTTGAAATTTTCTGGTATAAAATTTTTAAAAAAAAGGAATTAAATAAAGTCTAAAAGTATTTTTCTTCAACAACTTTTAAAATAATAATTTTAGGGTCTATGGGGTTTTTTTTAATCACCTCATTTTAAGCCAATGAAAAGTTGAAAATAAGAAATCAACTTTTTCATGTTGGGAAGTTGTTTCTCCCTGAGTAACTTGATCATTTTTTTTTTTTTTTTTTTGGGCAAGAATAAAACAGCTCTGAACCTGAACAGCCCCGGAAAGTTAACGTGCCTCACTCGTGACTTTCGACAAAGGTGTGACTGAACATGGAGGGTCTGGCAAACTACCGTCCTACTAAACTAAAGTCCATGCTCCTAAGGGCCCGTCCTCTGAGTTCTTAAACTCTCCTATGTTAAATATATTTTTGACCCTTCCCATGCACAGCATAATCTAACATAAATAGACATTTAATTGTGCAGAAATAAGCAGAAAAAAATCAAATTTTGTGAAAATTAAACATTTTACTGTAATATATGCATAACATAAAAATCTGTTGCTCAGATACCACTAAGAGGCTAAAGAAGAAGGCGTAGTCAGAGCTATAGTGTTTTAAAATATTATATATATCATGAAATGCTAACTCCCGTAATTGGATTTCTGTTGTAGGATGTACATGAGTACAGTCTGTGCCAAACCAGAGTTAGTGCGTTGACAGCATGGAAAAAAACTAGCAAATGGGGTGGGGAGCCAATGAGAGCTCAAAATTTGCTCTCTGGATAACCACATAAGAAGGTTAATGTAGTGGCTTCCCCCCCCCCCCCCCCCCTCTGAGGTTGGCCAATCTGTGTGTCACTCGATTTCCCGTGCTGTCAACCCACTAACTCTCGTTTGGCACAGACAGTAGTTGTTTATTGTATGTTTTGATAACTGCATTGTTGTTAATTACAGGCTGCCAGAAAGGTGGGAGAGTTGGATCGTGTTGCTATAATGGTGGAGGAATGCGGAGGCCTAGACAAGCTAGAACAGCTCCAGCAACACGGACATGAACAGATCTACCAGAAAGTTGTTGACATCATTGACAACTACTTCTCATCTGCCGTAAGTTCTTAACTATTTGTACTGCTTTCGTGTCGGTGAACTTATTCATTGCCAGGTTAAAAATCTGGGTTTTCTGCACAAATGTTTAGATTTGTTGTTAAATGTTAAAGTTTAGATGTCGTGGACATGAAATCAGAAATGGTTTGTACTGTTTCAACAAATAGTAATTCATTATAGAAAAAGATGTAATTATTATTTAATTACCCAGCTTTAATTTCATAACTTGATAACACTGATGCCCCACTTTACCTTTCTGATAAAGCCGAATGTGTATGGCCCGCTTTAAGAGGACATATTGACACCTGTCTCTAGTATCAGCATTTTTGCTTGGGGAGATTTAAATAACATCCCTTATACACTATAGTTTTATATTGTGGATATCTTAAAAGTTAATGAAAAGAAGACAAAATGAGGAGCTACTGTTTTAGACGCATTAATTTTAGTTTAATAAATAATATTGTAATTGTTTATCTGATTGATTGAGCTGGATGAAGGCTAAGATCTTGTGTGTGACTCTATGATTTATATTTTGTTGGCGGTAGGATGGAAACGATCTGGATCCTGCGTTGGAGAATGGGCAGCTTGCATTCACCGGAGGTTCTTCGCTGCCACAGGGAGGTTTCAACTTCAACTAGGCGTTGTCTTCGTCATTTGACCTACCTCCTTCCTAAATCAAACAATGTGATAAAACAACACAAACCTCCCCTTATCATCGGATACTTTCCCTTCCTACGAAAATTACAACAAATCTTTTCTTGAGAAATAAAACCTCTAGATT
Organism: Gerris buenoi; assembly: GCA_001010745.2. Lineage (NCBI taxonomy): Eukaryota > Metazoa > Arthropoda > Insecta > Hemiptera > Gerridae > Gerris > Gerris buenoi. The sequence continues at coordinate 187,992 of KZ651117.1, forward strand.
GTCCCCTCTTTTAATTAATCATAATGTACTTTTATTTGTAAGTTCTTTGTACATCAATTTATATATACACATATATATGTACCCTTATAAATTATAAAAACCTTAATGGGGTAAAAAAAAACAACAAAAATTATATATAAAATGAATAAATATTGTTTTGGCTAATTGAAATGATGTGGTGTTTATTGTAGATTTAAGTTTTTAATCGTGATGTCTCTCTTATCGGGCGAAATTGTGTCGTATAATTGTTAGGTTTTTTATTATTTTTTTCTCATTTTTTATTTTTTGATTATTATTCGTTTTTTATTTTATAAATCTAGTTTTTCGAAATAAAGCATATTTACATTAGATATTATTTGTGTATTTTTTTTCAATTTTATTTTATTTTTTTCTTTTACCTCTTGCTTTCCTGGAAGGAATGGGAATATAAAAGTTTGGCTGGATTTATCTTGGTGGTTTTCTTATTTCTTCATAGCACAATAAGATCTCATATGCTGAGACCTACCGCAGTCAAAGGGTTAATACAAATCTACAGTTTTATTTAAGCTCACGTCAGCTACTTGGCGCCACAACTATTTTCCCATCGAAAAAATAAGTGATGAAGCTGTGTTGCCAATGGATAAAACTTGGTACAACTGTGAAAGTGAGTTGGAGCCCTTTCCTCTACCTATATCTTGATGTACCTACTTCATTCAATCTACTAATACTTGTTTCTACACTTGTGCCCTACTTTGTTCGTAGGACTGGTGTAAGTCACTTAGTCTTTTGGGTCTTCCTGTAGATGGTTGACCCAATTTTCCGTCTATTTTAACACCCAAGGAACGTCAAAATCATATCCAGTAGGGACAGTTTTAGGACATATTTTGCATGCTCAAAATTTAAACTAATGAGCAGTAGTGACTTACTATTAAAAGTTATCAGTAATGATGTCCACACTATTGATATCAGATTTAATGAGTTGTGAGGTATATATTTTCAGTACTAGAAATCTATTGTGTTATCAGGAGGGAATGAACCTTGCTTCACCTGGGCAGTATTCAGGTAGTCTAACCACTAGACCAGGAGAACTTCCGATAGATAGTTTTCAAAATGTAGATTTGAATCTCAAACCATATCTTATGAATGTACCTTCCTACATATTTGGATCTCAACCCATATTTCATGAATGTTTCCTGACTTTCAAAGCTTCCAATTAGATACCATTCTTTGTACAACATAACATTCCACTTCTGATTAAATCTGTATTAACCTTTTATAATACAGTAGATGCCCTCATAGTCCTCCATCTTTGGACTGAATCCATGGCCAGTTCATCCAAATTCTTGCAAAAAGCAAATAAAAAACAGAAATACTTTTAATCCATTATAGAAACACCACACAGCATTACGTCAACTGTTTAACTAACTGCAACAGACAGGTATTGAAATTTATCTTCATAAAACAGCGGTAAACAGACCTTTTATCCTATACCAGAGTTGGGTACTGGGTAAGCATGTGAGAGGTCAATGAGCGCAAGATTTCATGGATTATAAAGAGCCACACCATAGTTTCTGAAGAGGTTAGAAACGTGTCACTTGGAAGTGATTAGATTAATTGTAATTTAGACGCTTATCTCACTTTGAATTTAAAAAGATTTAGGTAAAAAATTCTAAAATAATAAAAAAGTATTTTCAATGCCCACCCCTAATAGATAACAGCTGAACAAGGTCCAGAGGCACGAATGTTGCATGAGGAGTTGCCCCCAGCTGAGATCCTACTAAATAAAAGTAAATTACTGTCTGAATCAATTTCAACTTAAAAAGTAAATTAAATAATATCAGTGCTACAAGTCTTTGTGTTAACTTTTTTGTTCTATTTATTTTATCATAAGCTGTAAATAATCAGATACAGCTGTGTTAAGTTAGGGGAGATGCACTTCTCTATTTTTAATAAAAAAAAAAATAAATAAATAAAAAAAAAAACTTACCACAATCAGTGGCTTTTTTGCTAAAGCTAATACACAATAAATAAGCTACTGTTTTGGATCTATTTAAATTAGTTTTACTTTAATTTTTAAGTTTTGGTAGTATTCATACTACGGAATGTTAGTTTTTGAATTAGTTTTGCTCTGAGTTTCAAAAGAGCTAAATACCTTTTTGAAATTTGTAAAGTTCTAAACACTTGAGAATGTAACAACCACTCCTGTCATCTTAACTGGATACCTGTAATAGGCCTACTTTTGCCTGAAATCTATAAAAGTGCCAATCTTTATACAACGGATCTCGTCTACACCGAATCTAATCCGTGCCATCAATATGCCCCCATGTAGAGGGGATAGAGAATAAAAATAAGTACAAGTAAAGAAATATAGATGCCAAAAAATTATATGATACCTAGGACACAAGTGTAAACAAACCTGGCTGACACACTTTAATTAATTGAAGCGAGCTTTCTTCATTTAACAAAATATGCTCCGTTTCTGAAACTTATGACGAAATTTGGTACACATACACAAAGACAAGTTTGTTTGACAATGTTGTATGACCATGTGTTTGCGCTCAACCCTCGTGTAGACGTGTGCTTCAAAATTAAAATTGGAATTTTAGGACAGGAAAAAAATTGAACTATCTATTTGAAAAAATCAACAGCGACTTCGCTATGAATTAATAAAGATTCTTAAAACTATTAAAGCGGACCTAAACGTTTAAAGTAGAGACGTTTTTACTGACATCTAACGTTCTAAAACGATTTTAATAAAACTTCATATACATCGTCTAAAGAACAAAAATTTTAACTTGATATTTGTTTTTGTTCAACTGTTTTTGCATAGGGAAGTGATACATTTTATAGTAGTTGAAATGGAGATGTGTAGTAAGAGGAATAGTGAGAATGCAAGGTGGCTCCCTTACTACCAGCCGCTGTACTACTGTCATACCCTTTATCTATCAACTCATCATGATTCATGATAATCTATTTTTTTCAATATTCAATACATATTTATTACTATGTGCTCGCTTCAATGATGGTGCATGTCGAAACAAATAAAATAACTTGCGGATTTTTACCGAACTAACTTTTTATACAGCAAAATTTGCTGAGTTAAATTCTGCTAAAAGTATTACAGTAATGCATTGTCATCGTGTTCTGAATTATTCTAAAAGTTTAAAATGTCTCGCTACTCGGGAAGTTAGTTAAAAATCGATTGCATGATTTGCACAGGTCACACAAACAAACAAGAAAGCAAACTAATAAAAAACGTAGTAAAATAATAACTATGCATCACCTTGAGGTTACTGCGTTTATTTAGGTTAAATATTTATAACTAAACTTGAATACTCACCAACTATACAGGTTGTGGAGATGTTAAAAATTAAGAGAATACTCGCGAATTTTCTATATAAATTTAACAATATAAGCGACAAAATTCTTAATTAAAGTATTTAGTTAAAAAAAAAAAATATGTTTGAGGCTCTCACGCATAGAAGTGAAACTTAAGTTCTAGAATGCATATTGCTCTCTTACATTTTTTAACGAATTTATTATTTCAGGATTATGAAATGTTATGGGAAATTTAATGTATTCCAATTAAAATACTTTTTTTATTTGCTGGTCTTTAAATAGATAAAACACAATTAATCTGTAAAACTGTACACTTGGACGAGTCTCGAATCGCAAACTTCATTACACGATGTCGCTATTTGAAAAAATTCACTCTACCGCCGCCAAAGAAGTTTCACTTCAAAAAATATATATTCACTAGTTTAAAGCATTACGCGACGCGCTAACAAATGATATTATTGCATCGACGCGTCGCTGCAAATTATTATTATTTTAATCTAAAGATAGATTTAAAAATCGCTTAACATAGAAATAGGAAAAAATAAGAATAAATCGTAGGGGTTGGCAGTTCTGCTGTTTTTAAAAATCTATGCATAGATTGATAAGACGGCTCATAATTTGAATATAATTTATGTAAACAAGTTTAAAATGCACGTAATATTTTCAATACAAGTTTAATTATAATTTGTATACATACAATACTTTTAAATAAATATTTTGCTTCCTTGTGAACTAACTATGAACTTAATATAGTTAAGTTAATTATGAATTATCTTTCCAATCATGAATCATGCTTCGCTTATGGATGAAAACGTTAAAAAGCACTGTAAGTCTATTATTCAATAAATAATAATTTAATAAGTTTTTAATACTTTCTTCAGTAAAGATAATAATAAGAAATTGTAAATATAGTTCTGTAGGATCGAAATTTTGAACTGAATTTATTATATACTTCTGATCAGTTTATTTATTGCAATTTAACCATAAGCTTATTTAGTCTAAAATCATAACTGTGTTAACTGTAACAGTTTAAGATATCAATTAATTAATATTGAACAAGCTAACTTTGGTAATTGGGGAGGGGGCTCCCCCCCCCCCCTAATTATCGTTGTTGTAAACTGAATTCATTCATTCACTTTTTTAAATCCTTTATGTAATTTCACTTTTGTTTATTTGTCGGTGCCTGTTATCAAAATCTTTGGAGGGATAATTAACCCTCTTCTAGTCATACAATCGAGCTGAAACTGGGCACATTTATACTGTGACAATACAAAAACATTCTAACATATTAATATTTTAATTAGTTAATTAATTTAAAAAAATTAATTTTAAACTTGGAAAATAAATAAATTAACAAATAGGTAATTTTAATTAATAATTTCAAGTGATAACTTTTTTACAACAAGACGAGATAGTTGTTACTACTTTTTTTAATTGGCATAAGGCTTAGCAGAAGTGCACTTTTCGCATAAATTATGTTTGATTAATTAAAAATTACTAAACTCTACTACTAGGTCAAAACTTTTACATTATTTGTTTATTTTCGACTGATTTCTCTCTATAAGTAGATATATATTAGTTTAAAAAAATATTACGTTTTTAAAGCATTGTCACCGCCGAGTGATGTAATAGTCGTATATTAATGGACAATTTAAAAAAAAAAGAAGAAAAAAAGTAGAACATAAAGAGCAGGCTTCATTCTTTGATAAATGGCCTGTATCCGAGAATTGTACCCCTATTTTAATAATCCTGGAGACTGGAGACTAGATTGGGAGACAGTACTGCGGTTAATAAAATCTAAAGCTTATACTCGTACGTTTTCGCGTCACTAACACTTCTTGCAGAATTGCAAAATCCTATTCTATATTTTATATTTATAGGTTGAACTTAATATGGGACCATCTATGAGCTACTTCCTATAAACCAGCCTAATTAATTTAAAATTGGATGAATACTTTAGATATGAGTGTAGGTGTTAATAAAACAAAATTGTTTGTTTCGATTCTAAGTGGGTTACACTTATGTATTTTCATTCAAATATTAAATGCGCACAGTCGGTTGAAATTAATTTGGGGCCTTCTGTGGACTACTCTCAACATACACCATTTAAATTTATTATTCAAAATGGAATGAGTAGTTTTTCAGATATGATACCTATTTAAAAAAATAAAATGTATTGACGGACAGACTAACAAACACAGACGAATCCAGAAGCTTTTCCTGAAGACTGCAGTGGCGGCGATAACGGGCCCGCAGTGCCCGCGAGGATGCCGCAGGGGCCTCCTGGAAGGGAAATAGAGGGGCCCCCCCTAAAAGTTTGCGGGGGCCCCCAATACCTTACCGCCGCCACTGGATGACTGAAACGATTTCTGACAAGGATTTTGATCACCGCCACCAGGGGGGAGGGGGTGTTTCTGGAAGCAAAACACCTACATACATATATATATTGTTCCTCTTTTCCTGTGAGCTAATGGAGCCACGTTTGGTTTACGCCATTATAATAAAAGTGACAAAAGTTGTAACTATAACAAAATTTTAAATGACCGCCATTTTGAAATGGCTGGGCCGATTATGCTGGTTAACTCTCTTGACCAATTTTTAAATGCCTACGGACCCTTTTTGCACTGCACTGACACAACTTATAACTTTATTTGGTTTTATCTGCATTTTTCTCGTCCAACTAATGCGTTAATTTCCCTAGTAAAGTAACTTTCTTAGAAATATCTATTACGCCAACTGGTAACTGGTTAGACGGTTGGACACGCACTATTTACGTAATAATGCTTTATGTTCTTTACCTACCACGGGCTACAATCTTATTTATTTTGAACGAATAATTGATATTGTGCTGTTTCAGTATTTTATAATCAAGTGAGAGTAAACATAGCTGTTGCTCTTGTGCTTATTAGAAAGACTCAGGCGGACCTGTCGAGCAGAGAACTCTTCATATCGCAGCTACAATCTAACGTCATCAGATATTGGACAGAGGTAAAAACAGCCAGCTTTTAATTACTATTTAACTTCATTTTTAGGGTTTCGAGGTCATCCTACTAAAAACCCTTATGCTTTTGGTCCGTCCGTCGCATCTTGCAGTATATCTCCCGACCTACTAAAACTACAGATTTGAAATTTGGTATACAAGCTACACTTTTTTGCCCAAAAACGGAAAACATATTGCGAACTTAACCACTCAAAAGTTCTGCGGTAAGAGATCAATTGCTAATTCATCCCATTATTTTATATTTCTGTAAGTTGGGTATAATTGTAAAGGTATTAAAATTTGGATTACTAATCGAAAAAATTTAAACAATATACAAATAAAAATTCCGCACTACCCCGCTTATTTTTAGGATCGGTCCTAAAAATAAGGCAAAAATTCAAAAATATCTGTGAAATCTGTGGTCCAATGATATTTCCGTGAGTTGATAAAAGTCAAATTTTAGAAATTATAGGGGGCTATAACTATATGGAGACCCAACAATTTTATTTTTCGAAAATTTGAAGTTGGGTATTATTTTAAAGGTATTTAAATTGGTTCACAAATGTATATCGCGTTTCTAAAATTACGGCAATTTTACCTCCAAAAGAACCAAATACCAAATAAGTGCATACCTAATAGCTAAGATACTAAAGGATAATTATGTACATTTTGCTTCTCGAAATTGCAATTTTTTATGCATATTATAATTTAAAAAAAAAAAAATAATAATAATAATAAAAATAAAAATAATGTTCTATTTATGTAAATTTATGACCGAAGAAACCCTATTAGTAACTTGGTGGCAAGTACTTGACGGGAATTTTTTATCAGCTCGTGGAGGGCCAAGACGTGCCAATGAAGTGGGCTTTTGCGCCATGTTCAATTACATTTCATCTAACTATAACTATTATGGGCTTTTTAGAAACTTGGAACTGTGAAACTGGAATAAAAGATAGAAACATGAGGCACATTGTTACTGTATCACTCACTATAATCGATTTTCAAAGATTGATATTAGCAGCATTACAATTATTACATAAGGTAACTTTATAAGACACAAGCATTCGCCCAGCCCTTCGCGCGGGGTTCATGCTTGCAATCAGTGGCTGTATATTATTAATTATTACTATTTTATATCTATTACTATCATATTGGTTTCTTGAGTAGGCAATTTCATTAAATATAATACTATATACTTAATAATTTGTTTAGGTTTAGGTTAATATGGAAAATGAAAATTGCTTAACATTAAATTAAAATAAATTAGTTGAAATTGGGTCCTCTCACATTATCGCAGAACTTTTTTCAAAATAATTATAAAATGAGGATAATATTTAACTCCACCTCCCTTAATAGGGATTTCCTCGCCATCCGGAGGAAACATATAGCTAGGCCAGACCTAAAACTAAAACGTAATCCTAAAAACGAACACTATATTACACAAAATACTTTTAACTGTGTAGTAATGGATCGTAAACAATATTCCGTGTTTAAGCAATTCCATCTGTAACCCTTTCAGATGGTGATGGTACATAACTTGTATTTACTATGATGTAAATTGGCCGTGGCTAAAGTTTAATACAATATAACTATACATATAATAATACTAATAATAATAAAGTTATCTATATATAAGCTTATAAAAATTATTATTGGTTAAAGAGAAATGAAGTTATTTATGTTTCTTTTTATTTGATTTTTATACATAATAATTTTTCTCAGAAAAAAGGACAAATGTAAAGAATAATAAACATCCGACTTAAAGAGCATTTGAGTAAGGTTTAAGCACCCGAATCGGAAATTAAATCAGTCAATAATTGCACACGCCATGAGAGCTCAAAGTCAAACATTTAACAATAATTAATCAAATAAGAAAGAACTGATGTAGAACCGTAGGGTTTGTGCTAGGAATAAGTGGCCGTATCAGAGTCTTAACATATTGGATATGTTGATGAGATAAATTGTAGGCCATGTCATGAAATAAATTACATTATATTTGAGTAGTTTTATTACAGAAAATTACTCTGCCGGACTTGATAAATAATAATAAAGATAATAAATAATAATAATAAAGACCTAAATCAACTTTACGTTCACGTCTAGAACACACAACTTAACTATAAATTACCCTAAATAAACTAAAACAAACATTTAAATATTGTAAAATATTCAAAA
>KZ651117.1:196930-209943 GCA_001010745.2 Gerris buenoi
TAGAATAGGTTACATCAGGTTACCGTTACCACATTTTTACCATGTTATTTTTGTAATTTTGTTATATTTTTTATTTGTTATAGTTATTGTTAAAATAATTGTTATAAGACAGGTTAATGTAGTTATGAGTTGTTGAGAAATAGTGACGAACCTAACAAAATGTTAGGTAATAGTTTTTCAATTCATAAATTATGGAAAAAAGTTTTTTATACATTTTCAATCTAAGGTAAGATCTCTTATAGTTGATTAGTTTTTGTAAAATAAAATTTCATTTAAAATGTTTAAAATATCATGCTTTTAAATTATTAATTGTCTCTAATAGAACATGTAAAATTTACAGTATTATTTCGATGTTTTTAGGCCTGAAGATGACCGTAATGGTCGAAATATAGCCGTATGTGATATGTAGTTTATTTCAATTATTATCGACCCTAAACGACCGATACCACAAGAATCTATGTATTTATTAAAAACGTAAACAGGACGTTATTTACTGAACTTTGAATTCGTTTTTCCTTAATATATATACTCGTTTTTCTCGGCAAAAAATACAGATATATTAAATAATAAATACTCGTTTTAAAGAGCATTAATGGGGGGTTTAAAAATACTAATCTGAAATTAAATTGACTTATAATTACTCACGCCATGAGAGCTCAAAGTACAAAATTTAACGAAAAATTAACAAATTTACTCGATTTAAGGTAGAACCGTTGATCCTACGACAAAAAGTCATAGGACCAAACTTGTAGATCTTTTAAAATCAGTTACCGCTGGTGCTATCCGCTTTTCGATCGGACTTACCGTTTAGCCGCAATAGCCCTTCGAAGAAAACCTTCAATTTGCGTCCGCCATTTTTATTTTTTTGAGGAGGGTAAAAATAATTTATTTCGATTTTTCAGATGTTTCTAGTCGGTTTGAGCCGATTCTGGACCAAACGCAAAAAACCGCATGTCTCTAGTTGGTCTGGAAGTGCCCAATAATTTTGATAACCCGATCAGCTGATTAGCCACTTTATATATATATTTTCCTGATTAGGAACAATTGGCAGGAGATATACGGCACTAATAACTCCGAGGTGCAACGTGAAGGGGGCATATAAAATAGGACGAAGGTGCCTCTTTCAATTAAAATTAAAACAACTCATAAATTCTTTCACACCATTTTCTGGAGGTTAGGTTGAAAGAAAAGATCGAGATCCTAAGATGAATATACATTTTCAATCTAAGGCCTGAAGATGACCGTAATGGTCGAAATATAGCCGTATGTGATATGTAGTTTATTTCAATTATTATCGACCCTAAACGACCGATACCACAAGAATCTATGTATTTATTAAAAACGTAAACAGGACGTTATTTACTGAACTTTGAATTCGTTTTTCCTTAATATATATACTCGTTTTTCTCGGCAAAAAATACAGATATATTAAATAATAAATACTCGTTTTAAAGAGCATTAATGGGGGGGTTTAAAAATACTAATCTGAAATTAAATTGACTTATAATTACTCACGCCATGAGAGCTCAAAGTACAAAATTTAACGAAAAATTAACAAATTTACTCGATTTAAGGTAGAACCGTTGATCCTACGACAAAAAGTCATAGGACCAAACTTGTAGATTTTTTAAAATCAGTTACCGCTGGTGCTATCCGCTTTTCGATCGGACTTACCGTTTAGCCGCAATAGCCCTTCGAAGAAAACCTTCAATTTGCGTCCGCCATTTTTATTTTTTTGAGGAGGGTAAAAATAATTTATTTCGATTTTTCAGATGTTTCTAGTCGGTTTGAGCCGATTCTGGACCAAACGCAAAAAACCGCATGTTTCTAGTTGGTCTGGAAGTGCCCAATAATTTTGATAACCCGATCAGCTGATTAGCCACTTTATATATATATTTTCCTGATTAGGAACAATTGGCAGGAGATATACGGCACTAATAACTCCGAGGTGCAACGTGAAGGGGGCATATAAAATAGGACGAAGGTGCCTCTTTCAATTAAAATTAAAACAACTCATAAATTCTTTCACACCATTTTCTGGAGGTTAGGTTGAAAGAAAAGATCGAGATCCTAAGATGAAGAGAGAATTACCTTTATCTGCTCGAGAAACGTTCGTATTTAGTAACAAATTTAACCGTGGTGTGGACCATGACCAAAGTGATAAATATATTAATTTTCCATAAATGTTTTTCAAATTCTTTTTTAATTATTCCAGGTTGATTATTTTTAATTATATCTGTTTTGACTGAAAGTTACAGAATAGACCTCGTGATGGTTTTGAAAATAAGATTTTTTCTCATCTACAAGAGAAGTGCGTCAGGGATTTTATTAAAGTCTTGCCTGGCAAAAACTCAGGCATCAAAGGTTAGTGTTTAATTTCCACTCTAATTCCTGAACTAATTTTAAACACGCTTCTATCCTTCAATGCGGCAGTTAAACTTTGATTATCCAGACTAATTAAGACCGAGGTCGGTCCGGATAATCGGATTTCCGGATATTTAATGGGAAAACGTGAAGTAGACTGTTCAAACTCACAAATTTTATTTACTTTCAACATTTAAAAAATAAAAATATAAAGGTTAAGTGTGATTTTGGTCTATTTCTATAATCTACATCCCTCCCTAGAAGCTAAATCGTCAACTTTTTTAAAAACGTTGATCCAAATAATTGAAGTTGCTGCGCTTAGCTCCTGTAGGAGTCCAGGAGCATAAAGCATCCAGGAGAACTTGCCATCCGTCGATTAGGAGCATATGGGGCCACGAAGTAGGTGGCTGTATTTGTCACTGTACTCCGTTATACTCTTATTATTTTATTAAATTACAAATGGTTCCTTGTAGCATTAAATTCTGGAGGAGTTGGGTCTATTAAGGAATTAAAAGGCCCACTTTTGCAATATTTCGACCCCTCCTTAGGTCATTCTAAAGCTGGAATTAAAATGTATTTAAATATTAGATTTTACAAAATACTCATATTTTTTATTTATAATACCCTTAGCTCGAATATATTACACATAAAGTCTCCACGTCCTACGTTACCCTGTGCAATCATGGTTAGCTGCTATGTTCTTCATTGCTAGTATACTCTCAGGCTGATATTTATACTTGATTTGTGAGTTACAGAGAGCAAAGTGGGAGAATTGGTAAGACTGGTGAGTGAGTGCGTGGAGGAACCCACTGCAAGTGGTAGTACTGGAGCTGCAGGTGAGGTATGTACAGGCAGTGAAGCAGCTGAACAGGACGAGCAGACAGCAGTGAGGAGCTGTGACTTCCTCAGATTGGTCCTGAATCTACAAGACCTCGTTCAGTCAAGGAAACCTCTTAATTTCAACACTTCTCTGTTTAATAAGGTATCAACATCAACTATTTAAGATAATTTTTCCTTATTAAGATAAAATATCGTCTCAATTTTTATTTAGCATTATTTATTAGGCTCAAATATAGATATACATAAACATAGTACTAATGAATTTTTAGATTAGTTCTGCAACGTATTTTTTTAACTATAGTCAAGGGTGCTGTTTAAAGATAAGAGATTGATTAGAAGTATGCTGATTATAGATACACTATCCAACCTAACATCTTTAGTGTAAAGAGTTGAGGAGGTAATCTAATAATATCGAAAGTCTCTGAGAAATAGCTTTCATTTAGGCTAAAGCGTCTTTACTTTACTCCGACCTACCAAAATATCTTTGCAGGCCTCTTTGTTCTTGAGTTAAAGTTAAAGTGCAAATAAGAATATGCTATTAAATTAACATTGCTCACAGGTGACGTAAAGTAGTTAAACATTTTAAATTCTTATAGGTAATCTTCCCAAAAACGTTTGACGAGTAGATACCAAATAATAGTCAAAACTAATTCAGCGATACTATACTCCTATACCAGAAATGTGCACTGGCTTTAATACAAGAAATGGTATAGATTTGCCAAAACGTGACATTGGAAATCACATGGGTTTTCTTTTCTTATGATAGTATAATTCTAATGATAGTATAGCTCTAATGATGGTATAATTCTAATGATGGAGTAATTCTAATGATGGTATGTTTGTGATCTAGACGGTGAGTGATTGTGACGACTCAGGGGTGGACTGCAGTAGAACGTCTAGTTCCATCTATTCCAGCATCCTCTCTATACCTTCAATCAAGTTGAGGTCAGTAGTCAGTACATGTAGAAGATCTACAAATAAGAACATTTTGGTTCACTGGAAACCAGAAGTCGAATATCACCCTCGGGATGTTCGATGCTCACCCTCGGGAATTTCTTGATGCTACTTTTCCGATCAATAATGATCGGAAAAGTAGCATCAAGAAATTCGAAGATGTATTTTAAATGATATAAGGTCCACATTCATTTTGGTATAGGCATAGGCAATGCGTCGGATTAATAACGTTTATCGAAAATAATGTTTTGATTTTGGCGTGAAACAGTGGGTTTACGTCTTTTCTTTCCTTCGCCGTTCTATATTAGTTTCAATGTCAATGAAGAATGTAGAAACTGTTTCACAATCAATGTTTTATTAGCTGCTCCCGATTTGAATTATAGATTTTCCTATTTTAAATAAATAAAAAATAATAATAATTTTTAAAATATTTAAATAAAGTGTGGTATTGTTCCCAATTAATAAAAATCTTTTGTGGTCATATTTTTTTTGATAACTTGTAGTCCTCTTGCACATTCAAAAACAAAAATGAAATCTAAAAAAACTAATGAAATCTATTTCCATCCGTCCTTTACTAAATTTAGAAATTATGGAAAAACTAGCATGTAAAATGATCGTAGATAGAACTTGACCATTGTAGGAATTATCCACCTTTAGGAAAATGAATAATCCAACTTTACTATTCGAAAGTCGCATTTCTGTCTGTCTGTCGGTCTGTGTGTCCGTAAATTCTGAAACATGTGACGATAACTTGAGTAAATGTCGACCGATTTTGATGAAACTGATTTTCATGATCATTTTACACAAATGCCTTGGACGAGTTCGTTGGACATGGACAACGTTATCCGTCCAAGCGTTCACGCGCATCGCTCGCGTAAACGTGAACTTAAAATTAGAATTTTAGGTCTGGAAAAAATCAATCATCATCTATTCAATGAGACAAACATTTTTTGCAATTACAATTTTTTAGTAAATCTAACAGCGACACCGCTATGAAGGGTTAAAGATTGCTAAAACTTATTAATAGTTTTTACTCAATAACAATAAAGCAATATAACAATAATGTTAATGTTAATATAACAATGAAGTGCATGATAGGATGCGAGAAAGCCACACTAATTTGGCAGTCTATTTATTGCTGATTTTGATTTAATATGGAGTAAACTGGTTGAAAATAACTATGAAGTAGAATAATGAAATGGAAATTGTTACGAGGTGATTTGTGACGGAGTGCATTGTAAAGTGTAAATAGATGCATCCTTGAGATGAGAATCATGTGAGGCCGTGTCTGATAATATCACGTCACCTTCACTTTATACTCACAATAATGTCTTATTAATATCTACCTTAAGGCTGCCAGACTCTACATAATAAGCTTGATTTATACCACGCGTATGACGCGCGTTTAAGCAATATAGATAACAACTATAGGTTTGGTCTAACACAAAGCAGTGAATGATCCGCGAGATCGTCATGGGCATTATGCAATGAATAAAAGCCGTTCCGACTTAAGTACCGTCCTCCAAATTGTTCCAACCTACACATAGAACGTTTGCAGGCACTTCTTTAGACTGTTACTCCCCTTATAAAAACAGAAGTGTGATATTCCTTTGTCTCAAAGTGCATTGGACATCCCTTTGTCTTAATAGGTATTTAGTCAAAGTCATTTATATTCTAAAAACAAACAGGGGAGTAACAATCTAAAGAAGTTCCCGTTTGCAAATCGTTTCATACGAGCCAAACGATCCTCAGCCAAATATAGGTACCGGTTTGTACGACATTCGAAATAATGTCTATACTATATTGTCACACATTCCAACGGGAAGGTTCTTTATCTCTAGCAGGCATTCTTGAATGTTTTTAATACGGTTCGAAAGAGTCACAAATCCGTTCTAACCGGATGGGGGGCGCATAAAGAATCGGCGTTGTACCAGGAATCATTTTTCGAAAAATAAACTTACAGATTCTTAATCAACCTAAAAAGAGATTTAAAGATATATGAAATATGCCATATATAAGCATAAACTTTTTTGCACCTATGAGACAACACCCACAATGAGGCCCTATATATTATATATATTTGTTATCAAAATGTCGGCAAAGAATGAAAATTTTGTAATAACAGTGACACATTCTTTTCCTTTTTAAAGACCTTCAAAACAGTATTTCCAAACATTTCATGATGAGAAAAAAAACTGATTGTATAGTTGTCTGTCATATTATATTGGCTGCCATCTTGAAAATATTAAGTGTAAAATAGTCACATATTATTTTTCTACTAATTAATAATAATTTGACTTTTAAAATGGCCGTTATTTTGAAATTTGAAAACTATTATTTTTGGAAATTTTATACATCGAAGATACTAAGACAGATGTCATAGATGTCTCAGATGTGAAGTTTCATAAAAATATCTTGAAGGGTTTTTGAAATATAATTTTTTCCCAAATAAATACAAAAAGGCGGATTACGGCTAAACCAAGCCGAAATTTAAAAAAATACTCTGCCAATTAGGGTGGCACATAGCTTCCTCGCGGTATAGTATATAATACGCAACGAAACGGCCAGTTTAAGAAATACGAGTAAAAATACCTCGATAAAAATAATCAAAAAGTTAGAACGGCGCGGGACTGTTCCAGTAAATATTTTATAACGTTGGTTATAACCAACATTTTTTGAAGAAACAAAGCCCCCAATATGCGCCAAAAGTTAGCGCACATATAATAAATTTAATAAACAAATAACCCAGCAACAAAATCATCTGCTATATAAACAGTTTTTTTATTCAATTTTACCCGCCTCAAAACTAAAAATATCACAAAATTGAATATAACAAAAATTAATTTACTATTCAAGAGCTTTTCAACGATATACATCATATTATAAAAGATTAACTTTGATATTTTTGTACCCCTGTACTTTGAGGTACCAAAATTATATTTTTAAAAAACAAACAATACAAAAGGGCATTAATTAAACTAATAAATAAATATAAATAAAAAAACAAATAACATAAAATTATTTAAACCCTTTAACCTACAACAAAATTATAAATCGGTAAAAAAGTGGGTGTACGTAATTTTTAAAAAATAAATAAATAAAATAGCTTTAATGTACATATCAAGGCCTTTAAAATGATATATGACACAATAATAAAAACCAAAAAAAGTGGTCACGTGACACGGCACGCTGGAAAAAGTTTACTCTCAATTTCTCAGCAAATAGGATGAACTAATGAAATAAAATATGCTCAATTAAAAGAGCATTAGTGTGAGATTCAAGCACCTCAATCAGAAATAAAATCGGTCAACTATTATAGAAACTATGGCCATTCAAAGACAAAAAGGAAAAAAATAAACCCAAAAAAATACCAAAATTATCGTGATCTAAGGTACAACCGATGACAATACGACAAAAAGTCATAGAACCAAAGTTGTAGATCTTTAAAATCAGTTGCCGCTGGTGCTATCCGTTTTTCAATACGACTTACCGTTTAGCCGCAATAAGTCCCCAATATAGCTTAAAAATCAATTCGGCCATTTTAATTTTTTTAAGGGGGGAAGGAGGGGTAAAAGTGAACTTTTCATAATTATTTTGGTTCACAATATGGACGTTGCGCGTCGAATGACGCAAACCGCAAGTCTCTAGCTCTTCTGGAAGTGGGTAAACATTAATGTCAGTCTGTAAGTCAGTTAGCCACGCGGCTTTATAATATATAGACATATTATTTAGTACGATTAAAAGTGAGCAGACGGTTGAAATTTGGCAGGTACCATCTGCAAGCTACTTTCGACAAACCATGAAAATTTTATAAAAATCGGATGATTACTTTTAAAGATATAGCTGTAAATAAATGTATGTTTGTGTGCATGTAGAAGGTAAACAAATAAGCGCAGAAAGTTGAAACTTATATGGGACCAACAATAGACTAATTATGACCTACCACCCAAATTGTATTAAAATTGGACGTGTAGTTTTTAAGATAGGGTGGTTCGCAAATTTGAGTGACAGACCGACAGACCGACAGACGACAGACAGACAGACAGACCGACAGACAGACACGGGACCAAAAATGTTCCCTGATGGCTGAAACGGATTTTTGTCTTGGAATTTTTGAAATCGGAGGTATAAAATATTTTCGTTCTTCAGAACGATCACATAGCTTCCGTTACCTTCGGTAAGCTCAGAAGCAAAATTACTGAACATTTTCGAATTTTTTTTCACATGTAGAATGCAGAACCCTGAACCCGGTTATGAATAGCGCGCTAAGCTTTTTTGGGACACCCTGTATATTGATGCTTATGTCTTATCTTAATATGTCTTATCTTAATATAATCATGAAATGTTGCGTACAAGGCAACCTAATTGCATCAATCGAAGATGATGCTGCAATCAACTGGCTTGGCAATATTAATAATAACGCCGTCTAAAAATACTTACTTTATATATTTATATACATATGACAAGATCATTAACCTGACCTCTGCCAAATATTAATACTCAACTCTTCACACTCTGAAAATAAACAAACAATTTTTATTGTAAAATAAAATTTTATTTGTGTGTAATTTTTGATCCCGAGCTTACTCAAGGGAACGAACTTTGTGTCTATTCTAAATAACTTTTATCCGTCTCCGAATTCAATAATCCATAATCTTAACAGAGCCAGACAACATCTCTTCGAGATCCCTCTGCAAGTGGTTGGCTTCCCAGTTCGCGTCCCCTTATTATGAACGGTATGTACGAATATTTCGGTGAAGCGTTAAATGATTATCGAGGGGGGTTGTTATGAATGAAAGCTGTGAATCAATAAGAGAGTGGTATTGGAGTTAAAGAAATGCAACCCGTTATTTTCTAGATAAATCGAGAAATAAAGGTCAGGACAAAGGTCTTTTATTTACGGATCGACATCTTCATTAAAGTTTTGTACTGTGTAAAAGCATTAAGTCACATTTAAACTGTATCTAAGGAGAAATGCGCCTATGACCTATGACAAACAATGAAATAGCGCCCTCTAATATATACATACATTTTTACATGTAAAGAATTCACGTATTATTGTGTTCTTAAATCAGCCATATTGGGCCTAATTTGGGATCCTCCTCCCCTGGTTAAAGAAAACAAACCTCACTTTTTTAACTTCATTGTATGCATGATACAGGTTAGTGACGCAGTCTCCAGACACTCAAGCCACTGTTAAGGTTACAGTTGAAAAGCTACTGGATTTCGTTAAAGGCTGGATGCTGAATTCGGCTGAAGACGCCGTGTCTGGCTGGAAAGATTCGCCAGCCGACATGTCTATATCCACCGTTAGGGATCTACTTACCCATGACATCCACACTAATCTGGTGACCGATTTCGTTTCCAGTGTCTTTTATCACGTCTGGCAATGTAAACAATCTGCCCAGGTAAATATGTTTGTGGACATTACTAATAATAATTGAGATTTAATGCTCTTAAGTGATTATTACTATTAAATATTCTTAACGTCTAAATTCAGATAGGGATAATAGGTTAGTTAAATAATAATGACCGATTAAAAATATAAATTTATAATTCTATTTATTTTATCTCTACCTATCATTGGTGAGGATTTGTTTTCCAGCTAACTATTGGACTAAAAGCGTCTGTAATTGCTGTCAATGTCGAAAAACTAATTATAAATTTTATGTTTCTTTATTTTTAGACTATCCAAAGCCAGATGTTCATGATGTCGAAATTACTGTGTCACATAGACATCACCTCAAGACTGGTGGAAGATCTGGTGCAATACGTGCCGACCTGGTGCAATGCTGTCAAATCGATTATTTCAAGCAATTCCGACGCGGAACAGATCATTCTCTTCGTCTCAAAGGGTCCATTAGTATTGGACTTGATGACTCTAATACTCAAGAAGTGGATGAACCTCCTCAAACGACCGTATAAAAGACGTGAAATAACCGGTAATCCAACATCGAAGAACATCAAGGATCTGTGGAAATCAAAGTGGGAAAGTGATAAGAACCCGAGAGATGACGGTGGCGTGAAGAAAAGCAGAGATAACGTGGACACTTTGAGAAACTGCATGATAAAACTGCTGTGGGAAACCAAACAGGATTTCCCACTCGTCTCTCCTCAGATTTACATGATCGTGGAAATACTTGAGAAGTGTAAAGCTCATCTTACTTCCGAACGTCAGCCCCCCTGCGGATAACTACAGAATCTAGCTAAAGGAGGCTGAGTCTAACATAGTGCGGATACCTTGGTCTCCAACTCATTGTAGGCATCATTCTCAAACCAGTTGCTAATGACTCTATTTATGTTAATGCTAATAACACCAGTTGCTTATTCCAACAAACAAATAATGGCATCAGTTACTAATTACTCAAAAAAAAAAAAAAAAAAAAAGCCAATGTTTAATACAGACCAATTTTGTCAACTTTAGTAGGATGAACTGATGGCAAGTTCGTCATCTAGTTGATAAACATCAATGTTTATAATGCGATTTGTGAGGGGATACACAACTAGAGGTCAAACCCGGTCTGATTTAAACATTAGAATCTGTGTTCAGCAAGCATTTGTCATGCTTTCATCTTGCGTCTAATACGGTATTTGATATTAAATTCCAAACTGATCAATTGTCACAAATTAAATTCCACAAAATGTCTGTAGAAACAAGTAAATTTATTTTAAGAACCAAAAACCTTTAGAATTATCCCTGCATTGAGGACGGTACGCCGTCTAGACTCTGGTCTCCTCCCAACCCTCTAGACACTGCGCATGTTTACTCTTTAACAAATTATAACAATAATGTCTACACTTTAACAACTCTCAAAATAATAATTTTGTGTTTGGGCACTTAAGGTTTGGTTTTACTTTTAAAAACTAAATTTCACAATAAAATGGGAGTAGACATGTATTTCGTAAACCACTCTTAGTATAAAAAAGTTATTAAAATCGAAAAGTTATTAATATCGAATTGAGTTATTAAAGTTATTAAAATCAGAAAGCTATTAAATCGAACTCCTATAATTGATGTTTTTGTTCTTTTTAATTATTATTATTTGACTATGCAATTAGTTTGACTGTATATATATGCTTGTATGCTTGATTTCTCTCATTTATAATTATAATATAATTTAAATAATTATAATATTATTTGGTTCGGCTTACACGCTTTAATTGTAAAACATTATGTGAATAAAAAATAATATTGCTAACGGCATGGAAAATTATAGGTATACAGCTAATTAAATAAAAAAAATCCTATTTTTTTTTTTTTTTTTTTTTTTTTTTTTTCATTCAAAAAAAGAAAAAGTATGTCTGAAATGCATCCAAGAATTAAGTGGAAGGAGCTGGTTATAGCTATAATGTGCCAAATACTAAATACTGCTCCTTGTAACCAGAACTGATTGACACCCTCCTGGTGTGTTTCAGGGCACTCGGTGAATTTTAGGTCGGGGGAAAAATCTAACTTGATTATTCAATGAGACAATCATTTTTTAATCAATACTAAAATAACAAAAACCTTCTTCAAAAATAATTTTTAACAACATATACTTTATTAATTTGTAGGTATTAAATGCATAACTTATACAAGACATCTATGTAATACTAAAAAATTATTTGGAAAAGTAATAAAAACAAAATTTACTTACTGCGTTCAACTTTTGCGAAAGAAGAACCATTAGTTGCCTCTCGATTTTCCAGGATACGAATAATTTTTTACACGTGCCATGTTTTAACGATAAACTTTTAACTATATAAGCACACACAACTAATAACTTTTTGCAAATTATTATAAAAAAAAGTAAGTATATTAAAGACAAAAAAAGTCCGCCCTACTAGAATAATCAGGGGATATTGCGGGAGTGCCGGGGGCGGGAAACACCATGAGAAACAGCTGTAGAGCGGGAATAAGCTGAGAACTAAGGTTAGCAAACATTGCTACAGAAAAATGTTATAAAAAGTACCGGTGTGGAAATGCCACACATGACTTCCATGAAATGTTGCCTTGTCAATACGTGAGAAAGAGAGAACTCTGTATAAACTACAACAAGCTAATACAACAAACAGCTAATATTGATTATAGTTTTGCAACAAAAATTATAATGATAATAAACACAATATAAAAAATGTTACCCTAATAAATGTCGGTAGTATGTAAAAAGATTAGAAGATATGTGCGATCCGATCCGATGATTAGAGGTAAACTGAACTGAAGTAAAGAAAGGAGGCTTGTTTACATTTAGAGTTCAAAGAGAGTTTATGCAAAAACAAAACAAATTGATTAATTTTTATCCTTTATAACAAAAAACATAATTATGCAATGTTTGTTTTTATTTTCTTTATACTTTGTTATTAACTATAGAATATGTGAATACATATAATAATTAAAGAATTTAAAATCAGCTGTTAAAAATGATTCTATGTTTCGAATCTTACACTCCATAATGACCTCAAAGTACCCTTCGTCCCCGACTTAGCTAAATCTCGTTACCTTTCCTTCCATAATTCCCTTTTAAATCATGATAACCCTCTTGTCCAATCCGTATCTATTCCAACCCTTCCGGAAAATCCCCGCCGACGACTGAAGCGAAAATGGCCCAGAGATAATCTGGCTCCTTAAAATAAAAACAAAATGTATAAATATCTATGAATGTATGTGTTTTTCTCGCGTGTATATGTGTATGTTTGAGCATATTTGTGTAAAATAGTGAAAATTGATAATAAGAATGTTAATGCAATATAATAATGTAATCAATTTAATTTAGGTTATTCTGTATTCCATTTTGGAGGATTTACCATTGGGTAACATCTCCGCTCATTGTTTTCCTGTTCTAAATAATTTTAAACCATTTGCTTGTTATTGTATA
>KZ651117.1:215428-259271 GCA_001010745.2 Gerris buenoi
AAAAAAAAAAAAAAAAGCATTTCTTCACACTAAATTAAATATTTTCTTAAAATTCGGGGGGGGGGGGCTAGAAAGCCAAGTCAAATTCATGTAAGGGGCCCGCACCACAAGTCCAGCCTATGGGCCCTAAGATCCTAGAAGCGGCCCTGTAAAACCCAACCACCTTAAACATAAATTTATCATACATGGTACATGGTAATGGTAATCACAGTTATCATCATAGCATAGAGCTCATATATAATCACGTCAGTGTCTATATAGCACCTCTAGTTGACTTTGACATTTCTAAAACTTGCAGTTGAAGTTGCTTTTTACTTTCTAAAGAGAAAGTATTGTGATAGTGCAAATATTCGATGTTAAGATTTTGATGGATTTACACGTTTTGAGGTTCCTTGAGTCTTTCTATCTACTCCCGTTCCAAAATGGCGAATACTTAAAGTTTAAAAAAATACTCTTTTTTACAATCTTTTATTTAACATGCAATGTTTGTATGATTGTATGTATGTTCAAATCTTGCAACAGAATTTTAAAGCAATTGAATTGAAATTTTGCATACTCGTAAAGTTTGGATGACAATGCATGGATGCATGGTTAGCTAAGTGACGTCATTCTAAATCCAATATGGTGGACAGCGCACGATGGTGGAATAGCTATTTTTTAAGCACGCCCATGATAGAACGAAAGGTTTTTCTGAGAAGATTATGAATAAAAGCTTGGTTTTTAAAGTTTTTTTTAATAAAATTTTTATTTTCAATAGTTTAGTTAGATTAATTATTAATCTCGGTCCAAAATCCAAGAAAATATTAGTGTAATATTAAATATGCATTGCATTAAGCTCGCTTCGATGATAAACTTACGTGATGCTTAATTAATTTGCATTATTTAAAATTTGATTAACAGGTGGTTGTTAACCTTTTTGTTTTTGATTTTCAACAAAATCAGATTTATTTTACTACGTTTTTATTAGCTAGCTTTCTTGGTTGTTTGTTTGTCCAGTGTCCAGTACAAAACTTGCAATCGATTTTTAACTAACTTCCCAAAAAACTTTTAGAATAGCTCAGAACACAATGACCATGCATTAATTTAATACTTTTAGCCATCTTTCAGCAAAATTTAATTTGTTTTCAGCAAATTGTGCTGTATGGAAAGTTAGTTCGGAAAAAATGCGCAAGTTATTTTTTTATATATATATATATATGTCCCACATTTACAATCTTCATTTTGACAGGTTTCAAATTTATGACAGTAAATTTAAAAACGTAGTACATAAAAAGTTATTTTTATCTTGTAATTATTCATCGATATCTCGGAAACTATGACAGATAAATAACTATGTTCCCTGGGATCTGGGACAGAGGACCGGGATTATATGAGGAAGTTAGTCTGAGTTGTCTCGGACCAATTTTTTATATCTAACTAAACTATTGAAAGTAAGGAAAAAAAGGATAATTTTTTACACATAAAGTGTCCACCATTTGGGACCGGGGTAGATAGAGCTCTCTCTCTAGAAGGGATTGCGACAAATTTCTTTTTTTAAGTCCTTTCCAAAAATTATAAGAGCAAACTATAATTACTCTGCAAATCATGAATTGACAGTGGAGCTCCTTTCAGTTCTTATCGCCAATACTTTTGTTATTTTTGGGTCATCTAATTACCTTGGAGGGGGCCCCCAAGGCCTTAGTTTCGCCACTGGACGTAAATGAAATTTTTTGTTAAGTTCAAAATCTGTTTTTAAACATAACAGATCAACAGATGGTGCGTTAACAACAAAACAGGAAATTATTTAAGGGTCGACGGATTCGCCAACGGACCTTAAAAAGAAACCTCTGTTACTTAATGTGGAAAATAATAATAATAATAATAAAATTGGTTTACCAGTTTGAAGGGGCAGCGTAATGGTGGTTGGTATTTATGTATGAACTTGCTCCAAATTTGATTCTTCATGTTAACCATAGGGCATGTTAACTTGTTCATGGTTATATTGTTGTAGAACTCGCATGAATTGACATCCGAATAGCTGTTGCACCTGGTAACTTGAACGTGGCCCTAAAGATAGTACAACACATTAAAGCCAAAATAAAAAAAATATGTGTTAAACGCAAGGATCCAGTTAAACCAGCTGTATAATAATGTAGAAGCTTTCACTGATAATTATTTATTAATTAATTAAGGATTGAAGATATTTAGGTAATAAATAAGACATACATATTCTTTCGTTATAATTACTTTAAAATATTTTGGTGAAATGAAAATGAAACATTTACAGATAATTTGGGCTTGAGGCCAAGCTACAATCAGTTAAATTTAGTTAGAATTGAGGCAATTTGACAGAACAAGGTGGACTGCAGTGTTCCAAAATAGTTCATTCTACGAGTTTCCTAAATTTCATAACATTTCTAAATTTCTACGTACTTTGCACAAACCAGAAAATATTACATAGTTTAGTTGTATTTATAATTTTTTTTAAAAAAAAAATATGAGTTAATGCGTTTCACGAGAATCTTTTTCTTTCTTTTTTGTTCCTACTAGCTTGAGTTTTGCTCAACACTGAACAGCAGAAGGAACCAAATAAGTGTACCTACATTGTATAGTTTTCTACCTATTAGTAGAAATTATATACAGTCAACGCTTCGGACAGTGAAAATTCACTCGGACTTAGCTTTAATTAGTAGAGATATGGACGCGAAATCCAATGGTTCGGGTTAATTGACCGAGCGCAGCGAGGTCTTTGTTTTAACTCGACCGTTTGGCATTTCGTCTGTCTGTCTCCTAAATGTACATCGACTGTCTTTGCGAGGGAGGCCGCAGGCCGACCGAGCTGTGGTGTGGGGCGGGGGCGCAACTACTCATTGTACGTCAGATGGGGGAGGGGGGGTAAACATTTACTGTATTTTAAGGCGCCACTGCAAAAAACAAAAAAATAATTATACCCCGCCTCTTGATTTTCGGAAAAATTTCGAGTTGGTAATGTCAAAATCGGTTAGGAACCTTAAAAATCGCTTGACCAAACATAGGGTAAGGGCACTTTTAAACCACTCCTTAAGGGTGAAAATCGGCCCTAAAGGGTAAAATAGAGTGTTATTTGGATTTTTGTACTGATGGGTGTGTTTGTCGTAAAGGCATGCAGTTTTCTGAAAATTGTTAAGGTTATAGTGTATTTTTAGGGAAAAATTCTTAATGCCGGGAAATTTTCAGGGAAACGGGTTTAATTTAAACGGGAAATTGTCTACGGTCAAAAAGTGAGTTTTTTTAACACGTTTTTACATATATCTTTTGAAATAATTGAAAATTTCAAATTTTTTTTCAAGGCTTTTGTAGACCCTGAAGAGGTCCATAGCCGGTAACGAGAACTTTTTTTTTACGTGCACCCCCGCTTAGGGCCGACATCGGAAATATTTTTTTTCGCCGATCAAAAAACCGGAGATATTTGGTACGGGGTGTCGTATATCGTTGGAAAGCCCTTTGGAAGTGTACAAAAGTGATGAAAAAATATTTTTAAAATTTTCACGTTTCAGGCCCTTAAAAGCGAAAAAACACTTTTTACCACTTTTTTTCAAACGTTTTTCTACATGGTTCACGTATCTCCTCCTAGGGCTTTTATACGACGCTATTGGATTTTTGAGCCCTAAAAGCCTATGAAATGCTGCTCCTGGCGTTTTGCTTTTAAACTCGATGGTACAATTACTTTTTGAGATATGTTACATTAAATTCCGAGGTACAAGACGGTACATAGGTGGTACTTACGGTGAAAAAAAAAGTACTCTTTTATTCCGCTTTGTATGCTCTAAAAATGTCATGTTCAAGGGGTAAGCGCAATCCTTTTTTTTTAGTACCTCTGAGACGGGGAAGTCGAGTACCTCGGCGAAAAACACACGAAAATCGTGTTTTTCCGAAATTTCGAATTTGACCTTCTGTACCATTCGCAATTTTAATCGGACGGAGTTCAAAAGGGTACCAAACTTTAGGTCAAATTGTCGTGTTTAAGAATCCGTTATGTTTTTATATTTCCGATTCCTACTTCGGGAGCTACGTCTATGTGAAGGACGTCCTCCTTGAGTAGTCGCAACTAGAAGGGGACGTCGTACCAATTCGACAGAGGTATTGTTGGAAAGGCCTCTAAAAATGTACTAAATGTGTAAAAAAATATTTTCGAAAAAATATACTAGGTTGGTACTTTAGTACCCTTTTGTACTTTTAGAGTGCCGGGTAGGGGGTAGGTTACCCCACTGTGGGGCTAATAGCGTCGAGGGATTTATCAGCACGACAATTTCCTTCAGTCAAAAGTTGCTCTAAATAATACTTGAACGCACGGGACCCTTTTCGTACCTGTACCTTTGTGGATTCGGGTACAGAGGTACTTTTAGTGCCACGGTAGTTGTAGGGCGCACTCTAAAAATAAAAAAATAAAAAATTGCAGATTTGTACTCAAAAGTGTGTGGGTTTTATTGCCTTTGTACCCATTTTATTGAAATTTATTTTTTATTTCTACTTATTTTTGTATTTATTGTACCGGTTTGGAAAAATCGGTCGAAAAACACTACTTTTTAGTCTTCGTACTGTACCGTTTTTTCATTTCATAGGATTGGACTGAAACTCATATGGTACTTACTACTTTATGGTATTAAAATGTACGTGAATGGAAAACCTTAAATTTATTAGTATACCGGGTACATGAGGGGTACAAAGTTGTGAACCTCTGTTAAGGAAAATATAAAAATAATAACTGGCCGGCCGTGTTTGGTATCGTTGGAAAGCCCTTAAAACGAATTTACAAAAGGTACAAATGTTTATATAAAAAAGTCACGTTTCAGACCCTTTTGAACGATAAATAGTTTTTCGGGCTCTCAAAATGTGCGAGGTGAGTCCACTATTCACCACTTTGCCCCTAAGATTATTGTGTGTACAATTGATTTTGAATTTGACCGCCAACATTTCTTAGAAATCTGGTGATTTATCGATTAATACTAATAATTTAGTAAAACTAATTTCTGATTATTGTATTGTCATCGGAAATACATCATCTGTTCAAGTTTCAGCTTTCTAGGTTGTCGGGAAGTCTGTCAAATTTACGTTACATAATTTGCCGCGGACATACAGGTCAAGTTAATTAAAAGCGTGTAAAAATACTTAATAACCACAAAAACAAAAAAAAACATATAAAAACAAAAAAAGGGATGTAGAGGGTACCTCCCCGAGAGAAATTTTATGTCCGATGTCCCTGGAAAAAGTGAAAAAATTAATAAATTGCAAAATGATTTTACACTGACTAAACGTTCTACTTACTTCCTTACTCGCACACAATTTTGAACCTAAGCTCAAACCCCGATTTGATATTTTAACGAGCGAGGTCTACTGTTCACAGAACTACTAGTATGCAACAGCAGCGAAATGTATTTCAGTTACTTCTAATATGTGAATGTGAAAATAACAATTTTATCAACAATATCTTACATTCCAACGTATCAATTTTAATAAAACTTAATGTGCATCTTTTAAGTACAAATGAAACAGGCATGTAAAATTTCAACCTAATACAAGTAGAAGATTATGTGTTGTGATTAGATGAGGTTAGTAACTTTTGTTACTTCTTTAGATAGTTACTCCCCTGTTTTTCTCCACATTCTAAACACCTTCTTCAGATTGTTACTCGTTACTCCCCTGTTTTGTTTATAAGGGGAGTAACAATCTAAAGAAGAACCAAACATTTTTTTTTTTTACTATTCGGCTTGAGCTGCGATTTGGGTTATACTTTCTTATTTGGTGTGGCACTATACGCTCGCTTGAATTATAGGACCACAAGATGGCTAGTATACTTTTAAATGCAACTATAACTTTAAAACTTTTAGTTCTAATTGACATTGACGCTATAAAGTGATTGTGGATAATCAATTCAGTCCTACAGTGTTTGTATCATATTATAATTTGAAGTGGTTATAAGTACCAAGAAACGTTGGCACAGAATTATATAAGTGTAGAATTAATGTTGGCTATAACCCAATATTGAAATCTTGACCACCCGAACTGTTTCTATATTGTATCTCACCATAATATTATAATACAAAATATAACAATTAAACTCTTGTAATCCATATGTTATAATCAAATTTAAAAAACAATTGGGCTTATCTGTAGTCTGGAATATTTTTTTATTAGATTTCGCTGAGTTAGCAAACATTTAAAAAATTTGTAAAAAGTTCTGATTCCGCTGAAATTTGCACCAAATTAAACCTCTCTATAGACAAACATTTCCGCAAAATGTCATTTTGAACCAAACGAACTAATTCGAACTCTGAAACTTTAGTTTGGTAAGGAAACGTTACGAGTAGCCCCTTGGTTACAATTTTTTTTTATTTGCTTTAGACGTCAGACAAAAAACAAAACAATAAAGTCCGTCCTTTTTACTGTAATCTCTAACCACCTATTGAAGTAAGCTTTCTTCCATTTAACATATAATATGCACCCTCCCTTTTTGACAGGAACGTTTACACATGCGACGATAACAAGTAAAAATTGATAATTTGGTTGAAATTATTGCTACATGCTCCTTCTCATCCGTCCAAGAGTACGTACGTGTGACGCTCGTGTAAACTTGAGCTTCAAATTAAAAATAGGAATTTTAGGACGGAAAAAGATCTACCTTTTATCCATTCTTATTCGATAACCACCTCTTCTTACCATACAGAATGTGCTTCCATCTGCCGATCTGTCAATATTATACGCTTATTATCAGGTATGAGATTTGGGTTCGATTCCGAAGAAGCCGTGCCAATTCCGGCAACGCCGTGCTGGAGTTGGCACGGCTTCTCATTAATAAAGCTATATATGAATAGACATAATTTTAATACTTTTCTTCAGTCTAATTCTTTTATACCTCTTCTACTTGGATGTGAAATTTTAAGTTAAAGTAAAGTGCAGAAGTGTATTAATATAGTAACGTCCATGGCCCGGGGGATGTCATAGTAATAAAGTACAGAAGAAGATTAGAATAGTTACGTCCATGATATGAGGGAAGTCATGCTTGATGTTCATATCTATGTCGAGTGTGAAGGATTTCTTATCGAATCTGTTCAGCCTGAATAGAGAGTACTCAACATGTTGCTTTATCTTCGCTTCGTCACAGTTGCCTACAACTCTCGGGAATAAGTACAGTCTCTTACAAACAACCTAAAAATAAATATCATATATTAAATAGTGCAAATAATGGCGGTCCATGCGTAGAGATCAAATCAATGATATATTATTAATGGAGAAACAGAAAATCAATTGTTAAAAATTTTGATTTAAAATATCCTTTACTTCGTACAGAAATGATCAGTGTGCTTGTATGTATAACATCACAAAACCTTTTTAGAAGAGATAGCAGACGAAATTTGACCACTTAGATTGGTCACTATCAGTAGAACTTATGTTAACTTGGTTTATAATTGAGTCATATATTGCCCAGTGGTTGCCCAGTGGTGGATCATATATTGTCCGATAAGACCCCGCGGCACGGGGGGGTTTCGGGCATCTGGGGGCCCCTTGATGGGAGGTAGAGAGGCCCCCACGTGTGCGGGGGCCCCAAAGCCTCACCGGTGCCACTGATATTGCCATTATACAGAGCCATTTTGCTAATTAGGCTTTATTTACCATACCATTTTAATTCTTTTAAAATTGTATGTCATACTATTAAAGATGTAGGTGTAACTAATAAAAGTTTCTGCTCGTGTAGAAGAGAAACTTATGGGCTCAGAAGATTGAAATTAATGTGGGTTTAATTATGGCCGACCATCCAAATCCAACTAAATTCAATAACAGGTAATTTTGATTGAAAGATATGGTGATAGTGGTTAGTAAAAATGTTCACAGGCCCATGTCTAAAACGAATTAAAGAAATTTCCTTCTTCAGAATGATCACAATCACACTGCTTCCATTACCTTCGGTAAGCTTGGAAACAAAAAAAAGTTAAATTACAGTTTTTGATACCATCAAAAATAAGAGTACTTTATTCTTGCAAAGTTTTCGAAAAACTCGACACTCAAAATCAAGAATATATTATCATTATAAAATATTTAAGAACAGCAGGAGTTATTTTAAAGATTTTTTTTTTTTTTCGAAAATTCAAAAATAATATATTTTCCTTTTTGATCCATCCTCCCTCTTGGAACACACTGCGTACTGCGTAGATTTTTTAAAAAAAAATCAAACTATTTATTAAAATTAGTAAACTAAAGTAAGGCTATAAAAATTAATTTATTTGAATAAATGCGGGCTATTATTAAAATACTGTGATTATCTAAACTAAAAAGTAAAATTTGTGTAGAGAAATAACAAAAGTACCAGAGATATATTAAACGAAGTCATAAGACTTCAATGGTAAATTTAGAAAACTCTTTAAAGAAGTAGAAAATCTTGTTAGTTAAATAAGATAAGATAATGAAGTAACAGGATCAGTAGCACTTACCTCTGACCAACATAAACAAATCAATGTAACAAATAACTGAAAACAGCTCGCCATAACTACACCCATCTTCTAACCATCTCTACAAAAATACTTATATATCCTACATACTTACCCATGTAAAAAAAGAATGACATAAATATACTTATCTCATCTCATTGTAACGTAATAAACTAATTTATTCTGTTATCAATCTATTTAATTGAATGAGATGTTTCGTGTAGATGTATTTCTAATTTAGATAACAAAATGAGGTTCTATAGATAAAATCGAAAAATCATTAACTTCCTCTGATAAACATCAGGTGTATGAAAGAGAATATTATTATGTATACTGTTGACAATGAATAAATACTTTAGAGATTCCCATTGAGTTAGTTATATATTTATTTTTAAATTAGTTGGAACTAAAAGAAATGAAGAGATGATTTTAATATGATATCATTCTGATATGATGAAACATGACCCTTTAAAAAAAACAATATTTCTTTATATATAACCGATCTGGTTACACTTTAGTTGAACATTGCCTCATTGAAACGAGCTGATAAAATAGCTTTATTCAAAATTCAGACTTGCCCCCGGCTACAGTCACTGACAAAAGCACCTGCAAAAAGATCGTACAGCTGACTCTCCAACTACCTCATCTATGGATTGGACGATATAAAGGGTCATCATATCGTCACTGCAATTGATCGATCAGCTGACTCTCCGACTGCCTCAACTACGGATTGGACGATATAAAGGGTCATCATATCGTCACTGCAATTGATCGATCAGCTGACTCTCCGACTGCCTTAACTACGGATTGGACGATATAAAGGAACATCCTATCGTCACTGCAATGGATCGATCAGCTGACTCTCCAGCTGCCCCTTCTATGGATTGGGCGATGTAAACGGACATTATATTATTATCGTCACTACAAAGCGGTATAAAGGCCCCCACACTCGACAGAGCCAAATCCAAGTGAGCCATTTTGGCCTAACTCCAAAATCCAAAAGGGGGTCATTCATCACGACTAGCCTCGTTAAAGGTCGTAATAGGAAAGTAGTTCCTACTCTTTACTCAGTTCCTCTTTCCTTTACGTCTTTACGACTGGATTGCGTAGTGTTTTCAAAATTAATTCAGGGCTATGAGTGAAGAGGAATTACTTATTTTAGCTGGCCTTGCAGTTTGATTTTATATACATAAAAGATCAAAATAACAAAAAAACAACAGTTTCAAATAGACAACGTTTCACTCATTTAAATTTGCTAATGAACTCTCGCCGAGCCTATTGAATGGACGAAACTACTAATAATTGCTTGCTTCAAATGTTCAACCTATGCCCTATAATGATAGGAAGAAGGATACTAACATGAGGCATGAGGCAAACAATCATCATCACATCATAAATGCCACAGACAAGGGTGAAGTCGATACATCAAGGAATTTTCGCGTACCTTATGCCTGCCCGATTTTACTATTATAACTTCTGCGATTAAATTCGAATAATCGCTAGTGGTATTCGGATGGTCAGTAAAAGCTTGGTTTTAATATAATATGAGCTCTTAGGCCCATGGCAACGGGCTTAGTTTAAAAAAAAATACGTAAATTAATAAACTTATTCATTACATAAATAACTTATTTAAAATAAGTTATAATATTTATTTGAAGACCAACAAATCAAAACAAACAGATTTAGAGCCATCTCTCTAACCTCTTCTAACCACCCTTTAAGCAATTTCTCTGGCACGTACAATATGACTTAGCCGACATTATATTCGCTATATGACCATTAGGTGTAAGGTATGATAAAGCATACCTACTGTTGGTCCGTTGTCGTTTTCATTAGTTTAAAAAAATGTTGGCATTTATCCTCGTACAAGCACGTCGATTAATGGGATTATCTTATAGTAGTTTCTTTTATCAATGTATTTTTTTTACGATATATTCTATTAAGTAGGAAAGAAGGCTCAGACAAGGAAAATAATGTTTAAAAAAACAATACTTTGATACAGTGCAGATGGAATTCTTCTGCCCGCCTCCGTCCTATTTTATACAAGCTGTAACAACAACAAAAACAGTGTTTCTTATTTTAATGTTACATTTCTTCGTTCTCAGCTAAATGAACACACAATTAAATTACGCCTTCACCTTACTAAATACGCAGATAATAGTAAAAGAACAAAAATAAATAAAAAACTAGTTGTTAATAATACTAAATATAAAATGGGTCCGAGGCAACACAGACTAACTCTCTCATATACGAGTAGGTACTTAATTATTACTTGGTCCAGAGCTTTCCATTCATTAGTTGTTTCAATTTTTCGTAGAGTTACATTAAATTTTTATTTAAAATTTTATCACACAAATAAGTTCTATCATTTTTTTAAATTTTACCACCAATAATTTAGGCTCCACTCGTTTGCACACTGCCACTGCACAGACGACCGACTGACATTATTATTATTCACAGATTCTGGGAACCTCAAAACGTGTAAATCCAACAAAATCACAACATTAAATTTTCGCGCCACCACAATACTTTCTCTTTGAGCTTAATACGGATTGTACGTGCCATCGAAATTTCTTCGATTTGGACCTCTACCTGGTTTATAAACAGGAGGGTTGTTTTTCTTCAGGAAATGTGCGGAGGAAGCACCGCGAAGCGGCTATTGAAAATTCAAGGGTACACAAAATTAAGGTTTTTAATTTAATATGCGGGATTTTATCGCCTAACCTCAAAGAGGTGGCGCGTACAATCCGAATTTATCTCTCTTTGGACATACATGTATGTATAAAAAAGTAAAAATCGGTCCGATAAATCATACAAAATGTTCTCATATAGATACTGACACTATAATATAAATCCCATAATCACTCATTTAATTGATTTATTTTTAAACATAGTGTGGTGTGCAACAGGTAGATGTTTACCTTTTATTTTGCTATTTTCAAAAAAATTAGATGTATTTTCGTCAATATCTTGGAAACTGGAATTTTCCAGGGGAAGCAGCTTATATCGTTAGAGACATTTTTTTTAAAAATCACATTTTTGGACTCCAAGGCACCTCAAAACGTATATAAATCCATAATAACCTCAAAAACGGATTTTCGCGCCCATCACAATAATTTCTCTTTTATATTTTATACTTCGAATGTGAGAAAGTAAAAACTAATTGTGTGCAATCAAGAGAAGACAACGTTTTAATTGCCTTTTTCCAATTTTGACAATTTATTTTTGATAAAATCATTTTCATTACATAATACGATTTATTAATTTATTTTTATTTTCGATGATTTATTGATACAAGATATGAAATAAAAGAGATGGTCATTGTTCTGTTTGGACTCTTACCCTGTGAATTGCCAGTGACAATATTATGAGAATAGTAATTCAATTGTATTGTCTGACAGAGGAAAAATTATCGTAAAGAGAAAGAAATTTCTCGATCCTTCTCGAAGGCTGGTTACGCCATCGGACTCATCACACGTCACACAGGCAAAGGGACAGGGGACAGGGGAGTCACCTGTTTTATGTCAATCGCATTTCTCGAGGGAGAGGGCAAAGTGACCTTGGGTCGACCAATAGGATTCCGACATCGGCTTCGAGCTTAGGGATAATTCGGCCGGTTGTGTTGGCAGCTCTAATAATCGATTGAGAACTTTCTATGTAGTCGCTGCTCTCTCAGTTTTGCTCTCATTCCAATTCGAGTATTCGAGTTATCCAAGTGATTAAAGCGTTATCGTAGGCGAAGCTTCTTCTGTTGTAACAAGAACAGACATTACAATTCATTGCTAGCTTGTACACAACTTTTACCGAGTGATTTAACAAGAGATTCCAGTTTCCTTTGAAGGTAAATATACGTTTTATTTTGTTTATAATGTTCAAAACTTCCAAAGATATCTCGGCCTTTTTTTAACCTTTCTGCGACATGTTCAAAAATTATCTCAATCAGCCCATGCACTTGTTTTTCTATAAATTCAAACTTGTCGATGTTACTTAGTATTTCTATTGTTCGTGTTACTCTCTTTTATCGAAATACTATGTGAATTTTGAATTTTATTCCTGAATTGTGTTATTTTAGGTTAGGTTAAATATTTTGAATTATTATTTCGTCGTATTTAATTTTATGACTGTATATATATTTTTTTTATAACTATCACCGAAGTGTGCTATAAATAAAATTTATAATTTCGCATCGAAATACATTTTGTGTTAATATTTCAAACGATGTTTTAAATATAGACGTTCGAGGCGTTGACCTTGTTTTAAGTTTTTCCTGGTAAGTTGTCAGCCATTTTGGAACGGTTCCCACAATTCCTCTTGTCAGCTGCTTTTGTTTTTATTTATTTTCTTAGTATGGATTAATTATTTGTCGGATGTTACAAGAGGCCCATTTTAGGGATATCTTCTTCCCGGTCACTACACAGTTTTACCATTATTATAGAATGTTATTTCCCCATTGACGGAATTTATACCTTAGAAGTCGATACAACTTCGTCTTGCTCCATTCTTCTTAAATATAAGAAGATGATAATTTCATCCTTTTTTGAAACAGTTATATTTGTTGTTTAAAAGTTGTGTAACATTACGACCTGTGTAGATCGCTTCAAGTTTCGTTCCGTTTTATTCATTTTTTTGACTTAACAAGCTTCCTCTATTGGTGTTATAAATAGGTGAAGCATTGCTTTTTGTATTGTACTCATAATATTATTTTATTTTTAAATCTGACAGCTTGGAGCCAAATCGAGAATAAAATTGGAGGAGAGTGAATGAGAGCTAAGATTTTGGCGGGTAATAGGTCGGGCTATGACCTATAATATAACCCGCCAAAATCTCAAGCTCTCATTCACTCTCCTCCCATTTTTTTTTCTCGATTTTCCCAAGCTGTCAGATTTAAAAAATATAATAATTATGAGTATAATTGTTTGGTGGAATCGAGGCTGTGAGATATGTCATTTTAGAATTATTAGTATTTACACTTGACTGATCTACAGTTCACTTCTGACCTACTTTCTCTTTAACCTGCTTCTTATTTAAGATTTTCTTTTAAAAACTTAAAATACATTTTAATTAGTTTAAAATTGGTTAATTTGCTACAACTGCTTAGACTACATCTTGCCAATGTGTTTGTTTCGCAATTAATTGAAAATATTAAATTTAATTCTGTTTGACTTGATTTCTAAATTTCTCAAGTTTTAACCTTGCCTTTTGACAAAGACTATACCGAACAAGCAGCTGAAAATCAAAAAAGTAGTAAAAAATTAAATGGATGGAAAATATCCCATTTTTATGGATTTAAATCCAATTGAAACAGATAAGCGAAAGTGAATTGTAGGGTGCCATCGAATTTTCTACTTTGGGTTTGGACCTTTCCTTGGATTTTTTCTTCAGAAAATAAGTAGATCATCGAGAAGTGGCTGTTAAAAATTAATATTGTACATCGATTCTGAAAACAGCACCGTACAACTCACTTTTACCCAGATTTGATCTACAGTATTTTGTAGAATTATTATGTAAATTAAAAGATTCTGTAGAACCAAACTCATATTAAATGTATTGTATTAACTGTATGTCCAAAACTACAAATTTAAGTATTGGCTATCGAGGGTTTGACCAATTAGGTAGATTTGTTATCATATCAATTTCACTAATTGTAAGTTTGATATAATAATGTTTTTTTTTTTTTTTTTTAAATTCGATTGATTACCTGACAAAACAAAAGGCTCTATCTGTTGAGAATACCTTCTCTTTGTTTTCTAAAGGCCCCCCATACAACATTTTGGGCAAACCTGATGTTGGGGNAATTATAAAATATTTTTTTGGTAATTAAGAGGGAAGTTTATTTGATATAATATTTTTTTTTTTTTTTTTTAAATTCGATTGATTACCTGACAAAACAAAAGGCTCTATCTGTTGAGAATACCTTCTCTTTGTTTTCTAAAGGCCCCCCATACAACATTTTGGGCAAACCTGATGTTGGGGAAATTAGGCTTTTAAGTGCCTTTGTCTATTTATTTTATAGACTAGATTATAGGCTCCCTGTTGATATGTTAAGACTTGTTAAAATTGAAAGGTTAGAGAACTTTAAGCAAATATTTGGTTGTTTTTACTGATATTTTTTTTTTTGGTACCACCACTTCATTGTTATGACTAGAGAGGCACTAATACGTTTTGACATATAATATCATCTTTAGTGTTAACATTGTAAAAGGAATGAAACTCTTACTAAGTTGAAATGCACACTGAAGATAATCTTATATGTATGTTGGAACACGTTTGTGAATTTTAATATAACATTGAGGTGACAATATTGTTGAGCTATTTTCTTCCAACCTATCGTCATAACATTAGGCAATTTTTGTTGTTTGTAGCCTCCCAATCATTAACTGCAACCGCACGATATCTAAATTATATCTTGCTTAGTATGTCACGATCCATGTAATATTATCCAAAGCAATTTAAAGCTAATCGGTCTGTTTAATCTTGATATTACTAATTAAAAATTAATTTCACTGTCACTGCTGCAAATTTAGCATGCATTTATGTAACACAATAAATAGAGTTGCTCTCCCTAAAAAAACTTCTATCCTTACATAATTTAACACTTTTTACTAACAATTACTTAACTGAGGCAAAGGAAAATATTAAAATTTTAACTTAACCTGACAATTTAAAACTTAGTTTAGGGCTTAGAGATTGTATAGAGATTATACTTGTTAATGTTTAAAACCAGACAGCTACATCACTAAGAGAAAATGTAAATAAAAATGTGCTTGAAGTCTAAAGCTAAAGGCCTAATAATTCTGTGCCTAACTCAACCATTGGATAACACCTAATGTTATAATTAGTTTTGACTCTTAGTGTTTTATTTACTAACATCTTCATAATATCATTACAGAAATAAAGTTTTCATTTGATGTACAATAAATGACATCGAGTCATTGTTTATATCAAGTTTATTTTGACACATTTTGATTTGAAAGCTTACATGCTTATTGCCTTAAATTGTCTTTTATAATTTTAAATATTTAAGTTGAATTATTTCAAGGATCAAGAAATTTCAAAAAAAATTACCGGTATGGGGAATTAAGTATGTATTCTTGTAGATTTAATATAGGTACTTCAGACATTTTCTACATAATATGACAATATACTTGGCAAGTGTATAGAAGAATATAACGTAAAAAGTCTAAACTGAACAGAATATTGTATTATCCTGTAATATTGATTATCCTGTTTTACTATCCTAAAATATTGTATAATATCTTAAGTTGCTCTAACATATGTTTCTCTTGTTTGTTTCAGGAAAAAACAGATTATGCAGATCTTCGTAAAAACCCTCACAGGCAAGACCATCACTCTTGAGGTCGAGCCCTCAGACACCATTGAAAATGTGAAAGCCAAGATCCAAGACAAGGAAGGTATTCCCCCAGATCAGCAGAGGTTGATCTTTGCAGGAAAGCAACTGGAAGATGGTCGCACACTTTCTGACTACAACATCCAGAAGGAGTCAACCCTCCATCTTGTCTTGCGACTCCGTGGTGGTATGCAGATCTTCGTAAAAACATTGACAGGAAAGACCATAACACTCGAGGTCGAACCATCAGATACCATTGAAAATGTCAAAGCTAAAATCCAAGACAAGGAAGGCATTCCCCCAGATCAGCAGAGGTTAATCTTCGCAGGTAAGCAGCTGGAAGATGGACGTACTCTGTCTGACTACAACATCCAGAAGGAATCTACTCTCCATCTTGTACTTCGTCTACGTGGTGGAATGCAGATCTTTGTCAAGACCCTCACAGGCAAGACCATTACTCTTGAGGTTGAGCCATCAGATACCATTGAAAATGTCAAAGCTAAAATCCAAGACAAAGAAGGTATTCCCCCAGATCAGCAGAGATTAATCTTTGCCGGAAAACAACTAGAAGATGGTCGCACACTTTCTGACTACAACATTCAAAAGGAGTCTACCCTCCATCTGGTCTTGCGTCTCCGTGGTGGTATGCAGATCTTCGTTAAGACTCTTACTGGCAAAACAATTACCCTGGAAGTTGAACCCTCAGATACTATTGAAAATGTCAAAGCTAAAATCCAAGACAAAGAAGGTATTCCCCCAGATCAGCAGAGATTAATCTTTGCCGGAAAACAACTAGAAGATGGTCGCACACTTTCTGACTACAATATCCAGAAGGAATCCACTCTCCATCTTGTACTCCGTCTTCGTGGTGGTATGCAGATCTTCGTTAAGACCCTCACTGGTAAAACTATTACCTTGGAAGTTGAACCTTCAGATACCATTGAAAACGTTAAGGCTAAAATCCAAGACAAAGAAGGTATTCCCCCTGATCAGCAGAGGTTGATCTTCGCTGGTAAACAGCTAGAAGATGGAAGAACTCTTTCGGACTACAACATCCAGAAGGAATCAACTCTCCATCTGGTCTTGCGTCTCCGTGGTGGTATGCAGATCTTCGTTAAGACTCTTACCGGCAAAACAATTACCCTGGAAGTTGAACCCTCAGACACCATTGAAAACGTCAAGGCTAAAATCCAAGACAAAGAAGGTATTCCTCCAGATCAGCAGAGGTTGATCTTCGCAGGAAAACAACTAGAAGATGGACGTACCCTATCTGATTATAACATCCAAAAAGAATCCACTCTGCATCTTGTACTCCGTCTTCGTGGTGGTATGCAGATCTTCGTTAAGACCCTTACTGGCAAAACAATTACCCTGGAAGTTGAACCCTCAGACACCATTGAAAACGTCAAGGCTAAAATTCAAGACAAGGAAGGCATTCCCCCAGATCAGCAGAGGTTGATCTTTGCAGGTAAGCAGCTGGAAGATGGAAGGACACTGTCTGACTACAATATCCAGAAGGAATCCACTCTCCATCTTGTACTCCGTCTTCGTGGTGGTATGCAGATCTTCGTAAAAACATTGACTGGAAAGACTATTACACTCGAGGTTGAGCCATCTGATACCATTGAAAATGTCAAAGCTAAAATCCAAGACAAAGAAGGTATTCCCCCAGATCAGCAGAGGTTAATCTTTGCTGGCAAACAACTAGAAGACGGTCGCACGCTTTCTGACTACAACATCCAGAAGGAATCCACTCTCCATCTGGTCTTGCGACTCCGTGGTGGAATGCAGATCTTTGTAAAGACCCTTACCGGCAAAACCATTACCCTGGAAGTTGAACCCTCAGATACCATTGAAAACGTCAAGGCTAAAATCCAAGACAAGGAGGGTATTCCCCCAGATCAGCAGAGGTTGATCTTCGCAGGCAAACAACTAGAAGATGGACGTACCCTATCTGATTATAACATCCAAAAAGAATCCACTCTGCATCTTGTACTCCGTCTTCGTGGAGGCTTTTAATCCCATACTAGAAATTTATACAAGTTAACACTGCTTGCTTAAGTATTTATAGAAATATATTCCTATTGCACTAAAATTATCCACTTTGACGGTGATGTGATATTTTTCTTATTTAAATGGTTATTTTAATTTTCTGTGGCTATATGGTCAATGTTTTTAAGCAGCGTTTTTTATTTTGTCTGAGGTGTTGTAATGTAATTTTTTAAGTTATTTTTTAATATTACACTTTTTTCTTTACTTGAACTATTTTTTTTTTACCACCCTTTAATAAATTTTTAGGATGACATAATGATGTATTTCAATGCATTATCCAAATCAGGAACGTACCTCTCCTGAGGGATCAAAATATACCAAATGAGATTACACGATTTAATTTAATTTTTAATTTCTTAAATTGTTGGCATCCTCTGTGGAAACTCAAGCAACCCTGGCGGAGCCTGCTAACCATA
This sequence comes from Gerris buenoi, assembly GCA_001010745.2. Lineage (NCBI taxonomy): Eukaryota > Metazoa > Arthropoda > Insecta > Hemiptera > Gerridae > Gerris > Gerris buenoi. The sequence goes on from KZ651117.1 coordinate 233,686, forward strand.
TTGCAGTATTAAAGACATGATAACATTCTAATAAAATTTAAAAAAATTACATCTGTGTAGGCACATGAGTAAGTTAAAGAGTAGAAATTACTCTTGTTCTTCAATAATAAGGCATCCCACAACTAAACAGAGGATAGATATTCTAGCTATAAAAGTCAAACTAGCTAGTATTAATCTGACTTTAGATGTCACATCTACAGCCTTTTCAAGATGAGTTTTAACAGCATGGGAAAATGGAGAAATAATGGTATGGGGAGCTGATATATTTTGTAAGTCTTAAGCCTCGTCTAGACTGCCCAACCAACAGAGGAAACTAGCTGAACATTGGTCTCTGCGCATGCCCTCAGTGAGATGCGCAGGCGCACTTTAGACTGGGCATGCACAGACACCAATGCTCGGCTCGTTTCCTGTGTTCGGTTCGGCAGTCTGGACGAGGCTTTAAAGGTCAGATGTCAAAATCTTGTCTACCTTGTTTTTCCCTCACTGTCAAAAGTTAAAACTCATCTTGAACAAAAGATATATATTTTTTTCTTAGAGCTAATAGCATGAAATTTAAATACATATTAAATGAAGTCGTAATATTCTTATATTTAAGCTGTTCAGTTCAGACGCCTCAAATTTTATCTAGTCTATAAGTCAAACTATTAAATTTAAGTAGATATTTGGAATCTATTTCTCATACACTTTTTATACCTTGTCCAACTGTGTATGTCTTGATAGTAGGCAGTTGGTGTCCTGTCAGAGTATTCCTTGCAATGAGGCCTACTCTTATGCAAGAAAGTGTGGTCATGTAAATTTATTGTACCGCTGTAAACATAAATTTAAATCCCATGACAGTCCAATTACTAGAATGATGCAACCAGAGTTTGAAAACAATAACTGCCCACAGCAAACAAGATGGAGGTAATAGGTAATATACATTCTATTCAAACAAATGAACTAATTGTAACTGTTCAGGCAAAACCCATTGTGTAACATAGATTGCTTTGAAATAAAATGCAATTCAATTTTTTTTTCTCCAGAGGTGATGTGATTCATTGATTCTGAGAGTTTTATGATTGATTATCTGTTAGATATCACTATAATAAATATTTAAATCAAATAAGACATTTTAATTATTTAAGAAATAGAATAATTGTCACTTTGTGAGTTTTACTTGCCATATTGCTAACTTATCCATGAAATATTGCCTAACTGAAGAAATCGATTTATTAAATTTATCCATATTTTAGCTACAACCATAAAAATTAATTATAGCAAGTAGCTTTGTTTCGCATGAGGTAAATACTGCACAGTTACATCACAGATTAGGATACCCCACCGCAGTGATTGTACTCCAATAACTTGGATTACAATAATATTAGTCTCTAATATGGTCATGGGGCCATTTAGGCGTCACCTCGGATTGCCAAGAATATGGAGAGAGGATAGGTTATGGACAAGAGGATTAGCATGGAGCACGAGCTTGACGTGGACAGACTTGTAGCGGAGAGGATGCTAGGATATATGGATATGGAAATATTTAGAATATGTTGCTATATACAGATGGCCACGTAAGAGGGAGCATTTCATATTTTTTGTAGGAAAAAAGATTGCAGGGATTGGATATAATAAGATTTTGTTGGTTTCTTCAATTCCCCCTGTTCATGTTGTATGTCTAAATAGGTTTTATATTAAGATCATAGACCTTTATATAATCAGTTTGTTCATTAGTGATAAATTAATCTCTTTAGTGATATCTTGTCCAAAAGTCTTGTATCGTTTTTTCATATCCATTCGACTTAAATTTCGATTTTTATTTTTGCTGTAACAAAATTAAAAATTAAACATAGTTCTTGGTTGAAACACAGTAAAATGAATTGTTATATCTCGAATGTTCTTAAATATAATTATTATACTTAATAAGTATGGTTTTAAAGGCCTTAAAAATAATAAAGTAATAACAAGATACAAACTTCATTTAAATTATAAGTAGTATATATATAAGAAATATTTTTAAAATAATAAATAGAAATAGTGAAGGGATGGGAAAACAAAGAATATTTAGTTTCCATTCGTATTTTAGCGGTTTTTTGTTCAAGTAATGTTAGCCAACTGAACAAGAAGGAATTCTTATCAATATTTAGGGAGTTTTGCTTCTGTTGTGTGATAACGGGGCCGCCTTGGTTTTAATCAAAATCTTTACGTCATCAATATGTTTTAACAAGTACAGGAATGAAACGATGTGAACTAGATTAATTTATAACTTTATCTTAACCGTATTACCGTAGTTTAAATTATTTTTTAATTTAGTTTCATTAGTCATTTGTTCGGTCGCCTAAACGAGAAAGAAATATGTCGGGTTTCGACGGCGATCCTTTCGGCCCGCCGACCGTGGACAACCCCTTCGAGGTTCGCTCATTTCTTTAATCTATACTTATAAATACATTATTGCTTATTACATTTGTGTTATTTGTTAGACTTGTTTAGCTTTAATTAACATTATTTATGCTCTGATAAAAAATTAATACAGTGGGATGAGACGTTAACATATAATATTGGTTCACACAATGCAACCATTCTTTCATAATATTATAATCCTAACATTTGGAGTTTTCCTTGTTTTTTAGCTTTACCTATTAACAATTGTAATTAAGGTTTAGTTAGAAATGATCTAAATATATATATTTCCTTGTATATTTATCGTATTTGTGCATTTTCTTGAATTGTCCGGTATACATTGTTTTTACGGTAATTGTGTCGGTTAATAGAGCGTAATTGGTCGAAATGTTTTATTATCTTATCAGCTACCTGGCTGGAAGTAACTAAGCTCTCGTTTTGTGGGTCATTTGATGGAATAGTAATGCTATTTTTCTAAGTTCGATAAAACTAGAGGGCCGACATTTAGACTTTGTTTTTTTGACCCTTGCCCGCTTACTCGGTTACTTTTCTTCTCGAAGGCCCTTAAGTTGTGAATCATCGTTTCCTTAAAAGCCTACGTTTATCCCGGTTGAAGTATTTCTCCTTGAAAACACATGGCGGGATAATAAAGAAACTCGAATCCTCATAAATAATAAGTCTGCGATTTTCTAAAATTTCGAAGACGATTTATCTAAGATTTTCTTGTACTTTAATGAACTTCAAAACTTGTTCTAATTAAAAAAACATTTAAAAAATTGTTTTCGATAAATCAAACATACCTAAGCTACATCTGAATTTATTTGTAATAATATAGGGTTTTTTTTAAAATACATTTGAAGGAAAAAACACTTCTTTTATGTGAAGAAGGTTGCAAATTATCAGGTTATTTTTAAGAAAATATTTCCTTTTTGGCTAAGCTTTAGAATGCGGTTACCTACCTCGCAATACACACTGTTTTTACCAGATTACACTTCGAAATTTAGATATTTTGAAGAGATAATAAAGGAATATTACAACTTAAAGATGCAAGAGTTATTATATCTCTTTGTCAAAACAGAGTTAAGTATAGAATTAAAACATGTGTTGCGGAATTGTTAACCGTATTCTAAAGCTGTACCCCTCTTTATTATATAAACTGAAAGTTTCTCTGAAAGCCGTCAATGTCAGTATGTATTTTAAATTTGCTAACGTGATTTGACTTGAAACAAATAATTTATGCTTATTGAATTTTGTTCGCCTAAGAAGATAAGTTAAACAAAGCAATCTATAAATAATTGAGATTCAGTTGCCATCAATTCCTTTTTACTCGTAATATTATTTTAATTTAATTTTTACCTAAAAAATATGAATAATCTTAAGCCAGAAACATAAAATCTGCCAGGCCTGGCAGTTAAAACTAAACAGTCGTCGCTTTTAAAAACCATTAAACGCTGTTAAAACTAAACAGTCGTCGCTGTTTGACACTTAAACACTGTTAAAGCTAAACAGTTGCCTGACAGCATAAACTGTCAGGCCTACTAGATGGTGTTTGGGTACTCGACAATCTTAAATCATGTAATCTATTTTAACCTCACTTAACTGAATTTCTGACTTTTTTAAAAATTTTCATCCAAGATTTCCCCTTATAATCAGGAAATTTATTGATTTATTGGCTAAAACAAATAATTATGTTAAACTAATGACTAATTATTAAAATGTCAACTGGAACGTGTCTCTTTGCCAAATTTCAGAGTTATTGCTGATTTTGAAGTAGGTCAAATATAATAGTGCAATAGAGTACAATATTTTATTAAATAGGTTAATGAAATAACAAGAAACATGAATGAATAACAAACTATAATTATAATAGGAAAGATAGTATACAATTAAGTACAGAGAGGAAGATTAGAGAAATGGATCTCTAATCTCTAACTATAGAGAGAGGGAGAGAGCATGGAGGTATCCATTGTTGCCAGTAAGTAGAATTGAAAATTAATATATTTGTCTCTCATAGGCAAGTGAGGCATCATAATAAAAGTTGATAATGACATAATATAGAGACGTTATAGTATTATTATAATAAAATTGTTAGAGGATTATCGGTCCTGTAGAACTGAAGATAGAATGTATCGTAGGTACCAGGCAAGGGAAGGGGGTGTGGAGCGCTAGAAGTTGCTGTACTCTACACTGAAGTCTGCCGATTAGGCCCACTCCTGAGTTACATCTAGACGTAGTCCCAGCCCTAAGGTGACAGGAAGAGGAACAGTTTTCCAATTAAATGGAAATAACCTCACTTACCTGTCACCAGTCGTTTTGTTGTGTCACCAGTTGTTGTGTACAATTTTGTTTGAAGTTTACCGCCAAAATTTATCAGAAATTCAGTAATTTATCGGCTAATGACTGATTATTTTATTTGTCATAAAAACATACATAATCTGTACATGTTTCAGCTTTTTAGGTAGTCGGGAGGTGTGTCAAATCTATGTTTCAAGATTTGTCCCTGATAAACTTGTGAAGTTGATTAATAGTGTGTTAAATTTACCGAGCAGAGTAAGGTCCTGTTTTATGTCAACTATTTGTCTATCTGTCTTTAAATTTGTTTGTTACATAGTAATGACCAAATATGTTGTTTGATTTTCTTTAAATTTTGCATTGATGTTCCTTAAAGTCATTTAAACTAACTAACCTAACTGTGTATAGGTTTTCCTTTTTTTTATGCGAGGTCTACTTTTCACAGAACTACTAGTTATTTACTAATACTTGTTTGTCTATTATAAGCAACATCCCTTATAGTGAGCACTACTTCTGAGCAAGTACCGTAATAAAAAGCAGTGGAAATAAAAAGTGATAATTTACAAATTGATTTTCTTCCCTTTTAAAGGTTTATTTTTTATCTCTCTATTTCTCTCTTCTTCCTACTTTATGATTTTATTATTATGATATTATTTATTATTATTTATATTATATTTATATTGTATTATATTATATTATTATATTATTCTATTGTTATGATTTTATTTACACCAAATTTTATGATATCATTATATGGATAACTCATTAACATATATTTTCATTGGTAGTTTTGACGGTGATTTTGTGTCAATTAGATAATTCCACACATGTTAAAGGAATAAATCAGTATATTTTCTGACAATATTAATATATATTTAATTATATAAGACTGGTCTTGACTTTAGTTAATCAGTTAATTACAATAATTAAAAAATAATTATACTGATGATGAAATACCTTGTAATTATTGTAATTCACATAAGTTGAAACTGGTCTTAAATACATATGGTTTGTTCCAACCACACTTCAAACTGGTTTGGAACTGTCCGGCGCACATCAGACCACACTTGAACGTTATTTGCTAATGCACATGAGTTGTACAGTTTGAAGTGTGGTTTGAACAAACCTATTACTGTAGATATTCTTTTAGTTAGGCAACATACTGAGTTATCTTTAAAATTGTGATTTATTTATTCTGTAAAAATGTAATAATATTAACATATATTTTAATCTTAAATAGATTATCTTGGCTAGCTCTTGCTTTTTAAAAAATTATTAGATTGTGCATAGGAACTGATTGATTAACACCACAATTAAGTTTAATCAGTGTCACTGATTAAATTAAATTAATTAAATTAAAAAAAAAAATGTGTCCAGAAATAGGTAGGTTAAATAGTTGCTTCTGAATATTGATAGAATGCACATAAACAAAGATAGATTTAATTTAATACTTGGTTGGATGAAATCAATGTTTAGATTATTGATTCTGGCAGCAGCTGACCAAAGTATAACTAAGGGAGTTCTTTCAGAATTGCATTCTTATATTCATATATTTTATTGATAAATATATGAGCATTTATTAAAATTATTGTTACAGAATAGCATTCTATTTACATTAGACATATTGGTATATAAATATGTAATATACATTCATATTTATTAAATATTTGTTTCTTGAATTAGTACAATACTACCAAACAATCAGATTAAAATGCAGTAAGGTTTTTAAAAAAATGCTGTATGCAGTCTTTCGAGTGTACAGACACATGAAGCCTAAACTACAGGGTCAATTTTGATGAAATTTGGCTACATGTTCTGAAAAATCATACCCTGAGGAGAAATTGAGAAATTAATTTAATCTTTAAATTTGAGGGTGCTTTACTTGAAAAAATTAATAATCAAAAATATTGAAATGATTGTGATTTAAAAAAAAAATAAAATGTGGTCCTTTTTAATAAGAATTCAACTGTATAAGTTTACAACAACCTCAGACACCTGCTAGAAGCGTAACGCTTAAAAGCAAAGGTTTAATTATTATTATTATTATTATATTATTAAGTTAATTTTACAGAAAAAAATCTAGTTTATTAGATATCAATAATGTATGTCTGATTGTAAACAGTTAGCTTATGAACAGTATTAATTAATTAATATATTTTAATTTGAGTCTTCAGGTCAGGGGCGATTATAGAGAACACTAAAAAAAAGGTGATATTTCATCCCTTAATTGAGGTATCTTCAAACGATGTTATGAAGTCATGTTTCTTTTTAGAAATCTTCTTTACCAATTTGTTGGTAAATTATCAATTTTATTCAGGGCAAAATGCCTGATGTGAGTCCATAGAGTTCAATTAACTGACTGTTAAGTTGTCAACTGACTGCTGATTGTTGAATCAACTGACTTATAGTCTTAAATTACTGACTAATTGGTAAAGAAGATTTCTAAAAAGAAACATCATGACTTCACAAAGTTTGAAGATATCCCAATTAAGGGATGAAATAATATTAATCATATTAATGAAATTGATATTAAGGAATTTAGATTCAACATATCTATGCATGATGTAAAAGTTTTAGTGGAGTTTATCTTACAGATTATTTAAAATGTGTCTATTTTAAACCAAGTGGTCTTTTGTTGTTTTATATTATAAATAATTTAAATGAATCATAGCAAATCAACGGTTTGATTGCATCAGTTTACTGTTGTGGATAACCCACAAAGTGCTTGGAACCAGACTTATATATTTAATTTACAATTAAAATTATTGTATAAAACTAATTACTTATAAAAAAAATCGTTAACCATCATCCCAAACAAATTGTTATATTTTAATTATACATCTTGTTAAAAAAAAATTGTATATTTAAATATACACAGAGTTTAAATGTTGGAATTTCAATAGAATGCTTTCTACGCCTGTAATTATTATTACCTTTGTTTATAGTTATTATTGTTCAATTGATAATATTTTATCACACTCTAGTTCCTTATCAGAGGGAAGTGATTCATGACCTGTTATCAAAGTGATTTATTATGTAATATTTTTTTTCCTTCTCCTTTTTGTTTAAATTAAAATTTATTTTCTTACACCTTGGTCTTCTGGTTCATTAATGGAAACGTAAGGAGCTCATGTATCTCTTCTTTGGAATTTAGAGAATTGTTATGTTTATAGTGCCAACTTGAAGAATGGTTAAGTCTCAAAATTATTAAATTTATAAAATTAAACCTTTAAAAAAAAAAAAAAAAAAAAAAAAAAAAAAAAAAAAAAAAAAANAAAAAAAAAAAAAAAAAAAAAAAAAAAAAAAAAAAAAATGAATGAATGAATTTGTGAAATTTTTGTGTTAAACAATACCTTTGTATTACATTAAATATTGTGTACATATGGCACTTGTTTTGTATGCCACTAGTTCTTGGCTCAAAGAATCAATGTATTTCCTGGTAGAGACTTTTCTTATCCCCTTAAAATGTGCCATTTTGAGCGAAATGCCAAAATAAATGGCAAGCCACTGTCTCCACAAGATCACCTTAAAGTTTATGACGTGTTAAAGACTTTTTACTCACTTTTCTTGCACACTGTAACATGTATTTTGGATTTGTTAAAATAAGTGTCTCTGGAGAGACAGGGTGCTTATATCTGGAGAAAAGCTATAAAAAATCAGATTTCACAATGTTTTTGGATTCAAGGTGGTTAGATATAGAGAGGAAAAAATCCTCAACATCTAAGATAATTTTTGTTAATTCATATAAACTTTTAACTAAAATGTTAGGCTAGTGCAAATTTGGTGGTTTATTGATCTGACTTCTTTTTACTTTCTCATCTAGGTAGTATATATGAAGAGAAAGCATTGTGGTGGCACTAAAAGTTGGATTTACAAGTTTTGAGGTCCCCTGGGTCTGAAAATGTAGTTTCTTAATGTAGTCTGTGCAGACCACATAAGTAATTTTCCCAGGAAAAATCTAGTTCCTTAGAAAATAGCTTTAAACATGGACAGTGGCGGCCGGGTTCAATTCCCCGCTTTTTTGTATGGTATATTTTAATAATAGGTTTTATAATAAGTATACGTAAAAACAAAAACTCAAAAAACGAATAAAACTGAAAACACTGGACTAAGTAATTATGTTCTTGTATATGAGAAAGTGTACAATTTTGTTACAGTTTGATTTCTGTCTACTTACTTTTTGAAATAATTAAAATATAGATTTTTATTTTTAATAAAAAGAGAAGAAAACAATGAGCGGTGTATGTGTGTGTGTAGGATCCAGCGGTGCAGCAAGTGGCTGCCAAACAACCGAGCAGCATTCAGCATGGTCTTGAGGATTATAACCCTTTCGCCGATCAGCCTCCTCAAACCACGCCCACTGTACGTTCCAAATCCTCTCTTTCGTTTAATTATTAGATTAATTTATCTGTAGAGTCTGTAGTAAGCTTTGATAAAATAAATAGTTAGAACTGCTTTTGTCTTGTGCACAAATTTCTGCTGATAAATATATTAATTTATTAGTATTTAGCATAAATTACAGCCGGTTAAAAACAACTTTACCTTTCAACTAAGTTGAAATTGGACTGAAACCCTTCTATTGTTAAGTTAAGTTAACTGGAAAGGTAATTAAAAGCTGAACAATAATTGAAACAAGTATTAAGCCGGCCATGCTCATTGGGGTATACCTCAATGAGCAGGCTCAGGTAACCAGTGCCTTTGAGCTATCAAAATATAACATTAGTGCTCAGTTATGATAGCAGATAGTATATACATACCTGCACATTAATGCTAGTACAGGTTATATATGTTGGGTTACCTCTCAGGTTTACCAAAACAAGTATGGCCGGCTTTAGATACAAAATTATATTTTTGATAAACATGTAAAAAATAGCTGAACGTTGTTTTATATTTTATCCATCTAGTTAGTGAAAGTTACTGTCCCTGGTTCCAGAAGCCTAAGGGCTTCTGGAACCAGAATCAAATGAATCTGGATATTGCTGAAACCAATATTTTATAAACAACATTTTAGTACTTTATAGTTAATGATTGGGTTATGGGAGGAAAACTGGATGAAAAGGGTTGAATTGGTTTTCTGCAGACTACCTGCAGTAAGTACGAGATTATTTATAACTTTTAACAGCTCGGGAAATGGTAAAATGGGGGTGGGGAGCTAATAAGAGTTCAAGATTTTGAGGTCTAGAATGTCCGTTGTCAAAATCTCAACATCTCAGCTCTCCCTCCATTTTATCTCGTCAAAAATTAAAACTCATCTCGTACAGACGGTAGATCTTTGTATATTTCTTGCTGCCATCTTGCACTCCTCTGGCTTTATAGATGCACTTTATTCTATGTTAAAAATGCTGACACTCAGTGGCGCTACCACCCATCGACTGGCAGGCCTGCCAATTAATTTAGAGCAAAGTTCCTAAATTTTGTATTGGTTAGAACATTTCACTTTGTTTTACTTCTCCCTGTGATATCTTGATAATAGACATTTCTCAATTAATAAGTGTTCTGTATTTATTAGTAAACATAAAACCTTAATTTATAGAAAATCTGTTTTATAAACAATTATTTTTTAAAGGTTGAATCTTAGTTTACTCAATTTAAAATATTTTAGTAGACAATTGCACCATGCCTTTTTTAGGTGTTATTTGAATCTATTGCTTTTAGATCTAAGATAATATTAATTATGTATTAAATAGTAAGTTAATTTTTAGTATTTATTTATTAGTTTTTGCTTTAGCTTAGTCCATTATTGCTAATTTTATAGTTAGAGAGAGCTAAATTTATTTTAGTTTCCACAATTAGAGTTATTGTGAAAACTAAAATATATCTGATTTGGTCTGTAAATTGAGTAAATCCCCCCTTCACCCTTTTGTTGCACCTCTGTAGCACCAATTATTGATGGAAACAAGTCATTTAATATTTTCTAGTTGTTACAGATGTAAATCTAGCTAATAAATTAGTATTTCCATTTCATTAGCCTTCAACCTGAGCTAGGAATCAGTGGCTTCAGACTTTTTTTCTTTTTTTTTAAAGTAAAACACATGACAGAGTTGGGTATAAATTACTGTATTAACCTTCCAAATGTAAGCACAGCAAGTGATAGAAAATAGTAGTTAAAACAATATATATATCTACGATTAAACATTTTATCTCTGTTAAGATGCAGAGAATGTGATTCTTTTCGTAGTTGTATTCATTGCACATGCACATTTCATAATTCTTCACCTTATCGCACGATTAGCATGTTTGTTTAAATTTAACAAAACTAATTTGCGGTTTCTTTAATTAATGTAACTGTTTTTTTTCCTTCTGAATTTATTATTAAAATCCAACAATCGTAGATATAGTACTGTATGCAACTCATGCGAAAACTGCATTTTGCTTTGCTTGTGGGGTTTTACTACCCTTGCTATCACTCGGGTGTAACCTCCACACTTGCATGAAAAATAATACTTTTTGTTTTTGATGAAAATGAAATCCTATATTTAATCATTGGTGTTCTACTCAATATTTTTTTATGGGGCCAAGCCTACAACATGCTCCACATATTAGACCATACCCTAGATAAACATTAAGGTTCAGCCAGTTTTGGGCCTATAAATTCGGACCTGCAGAGATAAAGACAAGGATCCACCATAAAAATAAAGAAAGGAGAAAAGCTAAGCCTGGTTTTTTCACTTACATATTTTATGAAATGAAAAAGTCTATAAAAAATTGGATGAATGTACAGAAAAAACTTTAATTTGATGCTTATAGATTATTTATTTTTTACTAAGTTTTATTTAACTTGTGAGAAGGCAAGTTTGTATATTTGTTTGTCTGTTTATTAATGTAGTGTTGTTTTATTTAATGAGTATTATTTCTAGCTGTTATATGTGTGTTAGGTTTTCTATTCTAGTGTAGATAACAGTCTTATCTGTCGGTAGCTTTACGCAATTTTGATAGTAAAACTTATTTTTTCTGTCTTTGTGTTTGTTGCTTCAACATTATATCTATTGTCTCTGTTTCCCTCAGCTTTTAATTATGGTAATTGATTTTGTCTTTATTTTTAGATCCAGTAATTAATATTATTGACCTTCATTGCTTCTTTATAAATGGAGAAATATATATATGTTTATAAAACTGTTAGTCTTATGTTTTAGTGAGTAATATAAAATTAAGATGTTCCTGATATTTGTTTTTATTTACAAACCTATTTAATGGATAATAAAAATTAGTCTCTCTATGTTAACTGGCTAATTAGTTTATTGCGAATTACATAGCAGCTTTCAGCCTTTTTAAGGCCATCATCAGTGCCTAAGAACAAACAAAAGTAAGACTAAGTACTGAAATCAACACAATAATTAGAGCGAAATACATTTAATATTTACTATTTAATGGGTTTGTAAGTGTTAATGTATTGAAGATAAACAATATAACAACTCGTACATCAACATTGTACCATTACTTTTTTGTGCTATAACTTGTTTATTTTATAATTAATAATATACGTTGTATGCGTGCATCATATTTAAATCGTATAATGTTAAATTTGTATTAATACTACTAAGATTATTATTATTTATTTATTTGCCTTCAATTAAATAGTTATTAAGCTAAATAGTGGATTTCTACACTTTCATTAGTCAGTAGAGCATTAATTATCCATACATGTAATAAATAAATTTTCTGTTATATCAACTGTTACAGACTTGACTGATAGTGGTTTCACTTAGGTGAATTGTCCTAGTAACATTAAGAACAAACATTGTCATTTATATAATGTAATAGGCATCACGTGGCTCTATCATTGAAGTGAGCGCATTTTAATACATTTTTAATCATAATGAATGTCATAGTTATAAATGATAGCGGAGTAGGAATGCCAGGTGCCGTGGTAAACTTTCTACATTACCCTATTATTAACTAACTCAAATTCCTGTAGCTCCCTTTTGTATTATTATAAAAGTATCTCTTCTCTGCTCAAGAACTTCTTCTTTTATCATGTCGAAATGTTACATGCCTATTTCAATAGTATATTACAGGATTTCTATGAAGTTACAATAAAATTATTAATATGTTAGAACGTAGAATATTGGTAATAATGTTGTTTTCTCTTTTTTTTATAAAGAGGTGTCCCTGTTGGTTTTACTAAAGACATGTATTTGTAACAAATTTTTTCACATCAAATAGATGAAGATAGAATATTTTCCAGTTCTAAAATTCCAATTTAAATTTGTAGCTCGCGTTTACATGAGCATTGCAACTAAATGCTTGGGCAGATAACTTAACCTGAGCTTTGATAAACGATAAAAGTATACTAAATTTTAACAAAATCAGCCTACTTTACTCAAGTTATCTTCAATTGCGTAAAAATTACTGACAGACAAACAAACAGGGATATATTGTTGAATGTAAAGCCGGCCATACTCATTGCTGTACATCTGAGAGGCAGTCCTGTACAAAACTTGGTGGGCTGTGATAACTGTGAAGCTGTGTCCTATCTTTATAGTACATGCACTTTGTTTTACCTGTACATGTACAAGCTTACCTGTCTGTTATACCTCAATGTATATGGCCAGGTTTAGAAGCTTGCTTCAATCAAGTCAATAAGTCTCTCTCACTGTACATAGGGGTCTCTGGTAGCTAGCTCATGTTATCATGCTTTGGAAGCAGGTAATCTTAGTTTCAAGCCACGTTAAGTAAAGTGGAGTCTATTTGAGATGACAACTGTAAAGGGAATGGAGTGATAACCTAACAGAGTGTAATCCATTACATATAGCTGTATTAATTAGTCCGGCACCATGGATTATTTTGATTTTGACTACGTGGCTGTCAGGTCTATCAAGGGTTAAGTGCTATTTGAGCACACTAACTTAGCAAAAGTTTGCTCAGTGACACTTAATTTTTATTATTAATGCTCACAACTCTATTATTATTATTTTGTGGTTTGTACAATGTTAATAGTGGTTTGTTGTGGATTGTTAGGTGGCAAGAGGAGCTTCAAATCCGCCACCAAACTACAACACAACGACAGCTCAGCCTGCGGTGATGCAACCCATACAGGAGAACGTACCCCCCTCCTACTCACGTACTCCTCAGAACCTCACAACTGCAGACTTGCAGGTAAATACACTCTTTCCTTTCTCACTCTCTTTCTTTATTCAGCTCATAATCTCGATGTATTTGGAGTTCAGGGATCCACTCATATAGAGAAACATTTTTGACAGATAGTGAATAAAACTGAAAAGCATAAAATTGATTGGTTTATCAATTCGGAATTATAAATTATAATTAGTTTCGGAATAATATCAACTATAGGTGTTTTGTTTATTAATGCTGATTATTTCTTGACATCATATTTTACTAAAACCATAAAAAAATTAGATATAGTGATTCATCTACATCAAGGCACAATGTGTCTCCTCCTTCCTAAATGCCCTACTTTCTTTTAAGTTCAAAATATTCAAATTTTACTACTTTATTAGTCCTGATATCTTTTTCTATTTTTATAAGGTAACAGTCCTTTACTTGCTAACTGCTCAATTGATAACTGTCCTTCAGTTGTTTGGATTTTAGATGTGAATAAACTCATACTAGGTATTTGCCTAATTAGTACTCTTGGAGACTGTATTAGTGTGGAAAAACATATATATTTTTAGTTTTTTTCTTTTTCTGTATTTGTATCTGTAAAACAATACTACCTACACCTTGATTTGAGAGTGAACTTTTTATCACAATTTGTTTTCATTGTGTTTGGATAAAGTTGAATTAAGAAAGAAGAGGAATGAAATGATTTCGTAGTGACACAATGAGACATCGTATCAAAGAAAAACTAATTTTTCAGAAAACACAACTAATTTTCTTTGGTTTTCTTATAGATTAATATATTTTTTATGATTTTTTTTTTTTTTTTTTTTTAATAAATCATAATTTCCCTGATACCCTAATAGTCCAATAGATAGAGTGCGTAGAAGAGACGAACTAACGTCAAGCTGGAATTTTGTGTATGAGTTAATTTTTTTATGTCCTCCTTGAATATGTGGTTGGCAAAGTTTGTCCACTTTGTATGTTAGTTTGTAAAATATTTCTCCAAATCAAAATGATTTCCCCTCAAGTGACAAACTAACATCAACTGGGCAGGACATGAACGCTCTCCACTGTTTTTTATTTTATTTATTTATTTATTTTTTTTTTTTTATCAAATCAGTTTTTGGGTAAGCTTGTCCAGTGGACGAACTTTTATGCATACTGTCTCCTGGAATGTTATTTTAATATGATTTTGACTAATGTTAAAAAAAAGCTGAAATACCAATCATGAGAGCAAATTACTAATAAGCTCTGTTGAGTAATGTAACAAATATTTTATATAATCGAGTAGTGTCCCAACAACGACTCACCTCTAAATGATTTATAACGTTAAAAATTGATGTGCCATAAGCTGGGATTGAACCCGGGGCTACTGGATGTAAGCCAGATACTAAACCATTTGCGCCATACATATGTAACGAATATTAGTGCACAAAACTTCCTATTTAAATGTTTTAATTGTAACTGCATAAAACTTACTTTGTATTTTAACAGTAAATATCTCTTTAAATATCTATTTTAATTATAACTAATTATCTCTCAGCTCTTTTTCTCAACCATATTTATTATTCTGCCCGTTACCGCGGGCCTAACGGCTAGTATAGGTATAAAAGAGAAACATTTAAAATAGTAAGAATATAATCACTAACAACGTAAATTTTTATTTTAACTTTTAATTTTAATATACAATAATTGTGGTGACAATATTGTTGTATTACTTGTTTCATCATCCTAGTCGTAATTATGGTTTGCTAAAGTATTATGGGTTTCTACAATGGGTTCATTGAAGATTTAAGTGGACTATGATTACATTGACATGATTACCTTGTCGTAGTTTTTTGTTGCGATGAGACTGAGTTGGGTAGTTTAAAATTTGTATACATCATACTAACTTTTAATTTGTTATATTGTTTCCGCTGTACCTAAGGCTGCTCTAAATGTAAGTCTCCATTTGAATTTTTATTTTGGAATGTTCTCTTAGTAGTTTGTAGAAAGTAGTTAAGACTTAGTTTTCCTTAAAATAGTCTATATACATTTTCACAACAGAATCGTGGAATTGACCTCTATTGTTATTTTTTTTGTAGATGGTAAACGAGTTTTGTTTAGTATCTTTTTTCACTCTATTTTATTACTTTTTTTTTTTTTTTTTTTTTTTTTTTTTTTTTTTTTTTTAAATAAGGCAATACAATAAAAATAAAAGAAGGTAATAAAAGTTGGATTTATTATTTTTACATTTGATTGAATGATTCAGAGAAGGCAAGAAGAACTGGACCGCAAAGCCCAGGAGCTTGAGCGGAGGGAAGAAGAATTAAGAAACAACGCCACTTACAATGGTATGTACTAAACTGAGATTTACATTTAGAAATAAATATAACGATTAATCTATTTATCTCACAAACCTGAGAACGAGTTATAATATCTAGATAAAATGTATTGCACTCTCACAAAGTGTTGTAACTTCAAAGAAAAATCAATTTTTAGATTATGTCTGACAAGTAGATCTTAAAGAGGCAATACTCATTGAAATAAAGCTGTAACTGTAGACAAATATTTATATTTAATAATATATTTGTATCATTCATATGAGGTTCTGTATAATGACGTTGGACGTATTACGTTATTAATGACGTTGGACGTATTACGTTATAATATCTAAAACTGCCCTCAACAGTTTATATTCTTCTTTTAATGCTGTTATTACTTATTGGATAGCCATTACTCACACATAAGGTAAGGAGTGAATGGGCCCAGATTTATATGCATTCATTTTGCAAATTTAATTATTGTGTAAGTACTTCAGACTTATAATACAAGTTAAATTAATTAATGCAACATGAGGTTGTGTTCTATTATAGGTATTTTATCATGTTGAATTGAATGGCATAGCTTTCAGGTTGATTTAATAATTCTTTATCGAAATACAATTTGTTTTAGCGGTATAAGACATAATTTTTTGCATCATATCTCGATAAGGAATGATTCAATCAACAAAAAGTTGTCTTATTTGAGTCGTATATAAAAATAAATATTAGAGGACACCTCACTTGACTAATTAAATCTAACATTTTATTAATTATTGCCTTCCCCCACTCCCCTAAAATAACATTGTTCTATCACCAAAAATTTTAGAGAGTCTTCCGATATTCAATTCTACTGCCAAGACGAAGCCAAAAACCAATATGCATGAATGGCCAATTTTTGCATTTTTTTCAATCTCCTATTTTACCTGTACTGCTGTTGAAGAGAAGAGATTTTGAGGAATGTGGTCTAGAATTATAAGTGTTTATATGTTTACACATTTGTGTGTTTCTATTGATCCCATCCGTATAATCCACCACATTCCCTTCTAATGATTATTTACCTTTTTAAAATGTTACCAGTATAATATTTTATAATTGCTTTTGATTCACAGTGCGCAGGAATAACTGGCCACCACTTCCGGCTAATTTCTGTGGTTTGGAGCCGTGTTTCTACCAAGATATCAATGTTGAAATACCTGTAGATTTCCAGAACGTGGTCAGGCAACTCTACTATCTATGGCTGTGTAAGTGAAGAACTTGGTCAACTCAATTATTTTTTTTAACCTCTAAAACTCCGTATATAATTGTTAAATTTTTATTTTAAACATGAAACAGGATCATCCAATGCGTGATAATCATCCCACATGATAATGTGTAAAGTATCTGATACATCTGGCTGTCCTTCTCTTATACTGAGTTAAATTAGAAAGCAACATATAACTAGTGTTAGAACACATAAAGAACTTGTATAGAAATATTTGAGAATTTGAATTTTAAAGCATTTGAGTGGAAGACCTAAATAAATGCATGTAGTTGTAGCCTTTATATCCTTCACAGAATATTTTTTATTGATTGTTGACCTGTTTAAAATGACTTGATACTTTCTCACATATATTAATAAGTATTTTATCATTATGAAAAAACTTAAATAACAAAATTAGTTTTAGAGTGTCAAGAATTGGTACGTCAAATTAAGACAGTAAAAAAAATGTATGCTAGAAATTGTTTCTGTAATTAAAACATAAAAAAATTTAACTACATTAATGGTTTTATTCATCCACTCAACTTCTGTAACTATCAGAGTGAATTATGGTCCATTTTAAAAAGTTTTTTATTTTTTTGCCGGCCCTTTAACCCCAATTAATCCAGATAGCGTTTTACTGTATTAAAATATATAAATACAATATTATTCATTTTGACGCTCTGAGTTTATTAGAAAGAATAACGGAGGAGAAGGGGGTCCTATTGAGTAATTAGTTTGTGTTTAATGGATGTTTTTGTTGTCAATTGATTTCAGTTCACACTATCCTGATGGTGACCAATATATTCGGTGGTTTGTTGCTCCTACTGACGGCAGGTAGTTTGACAACGTTTGCTTTGTCAGTATTCTTTCTTATTCTCTTCACTCCGTTTTCATTCCTCTGCTGGTACCGCCCTGGATACAAAGCATTTAGGTAAGTCAAGTCACACCTAATTCTTAAATCCGTTTTTTTTTTTTAAGTGTTAAATATAAAACGAAAGCATATTGGAATGTGTACAAAGATACCAGTTCCTTTCAAGTTTTCTCCTAAACTGTTCTAACCAATGCATGGACCATTTGCAAATTGTTTATATCCGTAGCCAAAACTAAGTATTGATTTTTAGGACATGCGTATCCTTCCTTTTTTGGTTATAAACTAACTTCGTTTGAAGCATAGTGAAAAAGACAATAGGAGAATTAAATTGGGTAGGAGCTGCTGGGATGAAATCCTGTTTCTGGAATACAGATCTTTATCTAAGTAGTAAGTATTTAAAGCAGGCAAGGCCAACATTTTCTCATCTGGGACTGGATTTTCATTTTTCCTCCAAGATACAGGCTTGATCAAAATATCAATTTAAAGCCAGTACATTTTTTTTGGGAAATTTCTGCCTATTTCTCTGTTTCATTAGTCCACCTGTATCTCCAAAAGTACCTAACTCAAAAGTTTGAAATTAGTGCATTTAGCCCATATGTATGAAGCATGTACTTACTTTCCTTCGCAATGTATGGCTTGTTCAGGTATAATAGTAATAATCTGATTTTTTCTAATGAACTGATCATAGTGTTGACGGATAATTTGTGTTTATGTTGCAGGGACGACAGCTCATTTAATTTCATGGTGTTTTTCTTCATTTTCTTTTTTCAATTCCTCATCACTGTGATGCAAGCCATGGGCGTACCCGATTCTGGTAATTGGTAAGTAATCGCACCAAATAAAAATGGTGAGGCTAATATGAGAACCAGTACCTGTTTTATCATTATTGTTTTTTTATTTTTAGAACCTATTGACAAATTATGTTGATTAACTATCATCAAGGTGTAGAAAATTTATGATTTGAACAGTTTATAAATTCAAATTTACAATATTCGTAAGATAGGTATGTATATCTTATTAGGGTTTTGTAGACCATCAACACTGCTATGCCAAGGGTGGTGTCTGTCTGTATGTTGTACTTTGGTTCATATCTCCCGAACTGATCACACTAGAGAGTTAAAATTTGAAATACTGGTACTTTTTGACCCACAGAATAGGAAAAATGTTGTGACCACACATGTGCAGTGAGACTTAAAAAAAAAAAATTAGTGGGGTATTATGAAATAATTCATGCTAATTACCTTATGGTGGGGCAATGAAAATTGGCAGAATCACATTTAACTTTGTTATTACTAATAGAAAAACATTCCTTTTATATATTAATGATTTGTTAAAGGTTAAAAATTGATTTATTAAAGGTTTGTAAAACTCTTATAGTCCAGGAGATATCATGCAAAAAAATGTCTGACAAACATCAAGCTAGAATTTTGTATACAAGTAAATCTTTTAGCGCCTTTAAAGAATATGTGGTCGGCTTAGTTCGACTGCGGGACATAGCTTGGCAATAGGTAACAGTGACAAAGACTAGGTATGAGCTATTAGTTGCATTCTAATAACAATGATATTTTTGTTTGTCTTATTAGTGGTTTGATAGTGGCTATCAAGACATTTGACCACTCTGTGGGTGGAATCCTGTGTGGAATTGTTCTGCTCTCCATTGCTCTAGGATTTGTTGCTGCTGCAGCCATGGACATATTTCTTCTTACAAAGGTACTTGTGTTTTATTCAACCTTTTTTCTTATCATGTGTTTCACCGATCAGTTTCCTTGAAGATTCCGTGGTAGCATAAAGAATGTCGACAGTCGCTACTTACACTGTCTCTTGACATTTATTTTTTAATTTTGACTTCTAATTTTTCTGAAGGTAAGAGTTTATTCTCAAGAGTGTTAAAATAAAAGCTCTTTGTTATTTTTATCGACTGAATGTGGTGGTTTAGGTTCACAGGATCTACCGAAGCAGCGGTGCGAGCATGGCCAAGGCTCAAGCCGAATTTACAAATGAGTTCCTTCGTAACGAACACGTGAGGAATGCTGCCAGCTCCGCTGCCTCTGCTGCAGTCCAATCTCAGCTTAACCAAAACAATCAACCAAGGTATTAGCCAAAGGTGAGAGCGGGTGTTATAATCCCTTGTCTTTTTCCTACCTCAGTTGTTCCTTCCTCAACCCACTGCTTCGCCACACTATTCTCATATTATCACCTTTTTGTTGTGCTCAACGTTTTTGTGAGATCACACAGTTGTGATATATTTGTTTAATGTGGATTTGCTTTATTTTTTGGGTACAATAAATTGCTAAAAAACTTGGTTGAGGATAATTTAAACACTTGATATGCTAATTAATATGACTAGTTGTATTTGTAGTAGTAGGTCCTAGTACTTGTGCTAGACAGGTAGGACAAATCACTTGTTCTAATCTGGCCATTAGGCCTTTTTTTTTAGGCCCATTTACTAATTATTATGGTGTGATCATTATTTAAATCAGTGTCAAAGCATGGGATCATACCCATGACCCAAGACCTGTCTCACAGATACAAATGAGAGCTCCACAGCTTTGTTCTGCCCTGATTCATACATGTGCTGTAAAATCTCACATATAATACGCACTTCTTTTTTTCTTCTAAAATAGTGTTAAATTGTTCTTATTCAATATGCGATTTATATTTAAAATTAATTTGATATTTACCGTATTGCTTCGAATATAAGAAACAACCCGATTTTTTGAACCAAAACTCTGGGGAAAAAATTAATGCATTGTATATACCCCGATTTTCGCGAAGCAAAAACGGAAAAAAGTGCCTCTTATATTTGAAGCAATATGGTATTTTAAATTGCTCACATTAAGATGAATAAAAAACCAAAGATGGAATTTATCAAGTTATTTAAAAAAAAAAACTCGAGTAGTTAGTTTTTCAGTTAAATTTTAACCTAATATTTAGATGCCGTTAGGTCACAATGGAAACATCTTGTTACCATCATGATATAGATGGTAATTATTAATTATTTATATTTTATCTTATAGAATATTTAATCATCTTATTATTAATTCTTTTATTAATTGAGCACAACAAATTATCACTTATTTTAAACTGTTATTAAAAACCTATTTATATCTTAATTCATTATTTTTTCCTTTTATTTTATTTGTTTAAAATATTGTTCTTTATATATTATTATGTCTATTTAATTTAACCTTTGTTTTGTTTTCCCAAATCACCTTTTTATGTTTTGTAGCACCCCTCCGCTTTTTTATGGTTTGTTTTGTATTTCTGTATTTTTATTTTATTTTTATTTTTTAAATGTTTTTGGTATTTATGGCTTATGATTTCCTAGTGTCCACAATTCCAAATATAATTTTTGTTTTACAATTTATTTATTTTTATAATTAACTATTCGTTTTTTAAGGGGTCATGGAAATGTTGTCTATACTGGTGAAATTTTTAATTTCCTGAGTTTTAAAAATCAAGAAGCTTATATTTATTTGCTTTGTGCAAATAATTATTTGCACAAATTATTATTATTATATCTATTACTGTGCAATAGCTCGTGTCTCTTGAGCTTTTGCTTCTTGTAGAATTTTATTATTTTTATTCTTCTATACCAAATTAAGTATTAAATAAGTCACAAAATACTG
This sequence comes from Gerris buenoi, assembly GCA_001010745.2. Classification (NCBI taxonomy): domain Eukaryota; kingdom Metazoa; phylum Arthropoda; class Insecta; order Hemiptera; family Gerridae; genus Gerris; species Gerris buenoi. Next base: position 255,460 of record KZ651117.1, read on the forward strand.
AAATTTAATTGTAGGTTACTTCAAACCAATATTATTTACATTTTAATTAGGCTAAAAAAACATTTTAATTTTACTCAAGATGTAACTGACGTGAATTTCAAAGTCCTCTTGAATTCCAAAGCAAAAGAAATATTAAATACAGACTCCTTCCATGATATGCATGACACTGACAATCTGACTTCAACTTAAACAAGAGGCTTGGATCGTTGGGCTCCCGTTTCAAATTCCCTGTTTTTATGATCAGAAAACTTTCATAGAAAATAATGAACAATTTGCAGTTATTGAAGAAATACATGTTTTTCTTTAAAATATTAACGTATAGTTAAAAAAAAAAAAAAAAAAAAAATCTAATTGTAGACCTACGGACTTGAACTGTGGGGAACTACCAAGCCATCTAACTCCTACAAAATCCAATCAATAATCCTCTACAAAATCACCAACGCCATTTTATGTATCCAACCTCACAATCCATAATCACCTGAATGTTCTTTTTGTCCAAGACTTTCTTGGACTTTTGTCCAAGAATTTATATGGAGAACTGAGAACATGAAGGTGGTCATGTAGTAATAAAGAATGTAGGGTTGTTGTACATGTTTATTTATCGATTTAAACGGTGATGTATTCATTCCTCAATCAATTATTCTTTTATTTTATAAGTTTTATAAGTGTATTCATTCCTCAATCAATTATTCTTTTAATTTAAGTTTTATAAGTTGAGGTTACAAAACATAAATGAAAGCCCTCAAGGTGTGTCACATACATCACCCATATACTAGAATATTTAAATTTTTATAATTAATTTTTAGAATATTTACATATTATCTCCACTCCAAAATTGTGCCCCCAGGTAACTGTCTACCCGATGTCTACCCTGTACTTAAGCGATTTTATTTGTTATACAGTCCAATCAGGTAAAAAAAGATACTTTCCATAGCCTCTTAATTCGAGTTGTTCTAATATTAAACTATGTTTAATTATAATTGTTGTTTTTGCAGGAATTACTAGGCGACAATCCCTGGTCCAACAGTATTGATTGTTGACAAAGTGATTTGGAAAAAAAAGTAATTAAGATCATCTAATTAAAGAAAAAAAAAAAAAAAAAAAAAAAACACTATGAGGAAAAAATCGCTAAACTATTTTTTCCCTTTTTTTTTTTTTTTTTTTTTTTTTTTTTAAACTAAGGAAAAAAGAAAGAAAAATAAGCATAAAAACTTGCACTGTGTCATAATTAACTACTATTGTAATTTGTATATAACTAACTAAAAAAACAAAATATATAATCAATAATAATAACTACTATTATAATACTGTACTTCTTTATCATTATTCTCTCTTTTTCCCATTTTATTTTTATTTTATTTTATTTTTTTTTTTTTAGTTTTATGTTAATTTTATAAACATAAAAAAAAGTTAAATAATTTAAAAAATATTATTGTTGAATTTTTGTTTCTTTTTTTTATTAATTTATTAAATATTTTTGTGCTTGTGGTTTTTCCTTCGATGCACTTGTGTTTATATGGCGTCAATACGTGGATTACATTTGAAATGAGCAAAAATTGGTTTTATATTGACCAATATTTAAGTACCACCCTAACTTGGTGTACTGAATGTTGGTAAACTGAATATTTTTGTCGAATAAAATAAAAAATATACAAATAAAAAATATTAAATTATCAAACATAAATTGTGTTTTGGTTTAAAAGGTATTTGTTTCTTTAGAATTTTTACTGATAAAGAATATTCTAATTTATAAAAGAACAAATAAATAAAAGATATTATGTTATAAAGTTGGATTTTAAATACGACACGTATATCAAATAAATATTAGTGCTGTAAATCTTTGGTCTAAGTAAAAGAGTAACATAAATAATATTATAATCCACTAAAAAGTCCCAACAATATGAAAAATTATTGCTGAGCTCAATATTTCTTTTATTTCTGTTAAATTTGTATTAAGTATGTATGTATTTTGTTTAGAATATAAATCAATTTGCCTGATTTATGTGTCTGAGTATCAGGGAATTTATACTATAAACTAACGAAAATCTAGTTGGATTGCCTTAGTTTAGACTTGTTCCATACTATCAATTTTATTGATAGATGTATTAAGAGCCTAATCCTTCTGTTCTGTCAATATTTCAGTTTATTGAACAGAAATAAAGGAACAAATTGAGGTTGATATTTACATGAATGACATTGAATCAGTTTTTAGTGCATTTGAGCAACAAAAATGCACTTTTAAACTGAAGTGAAACAAAAATTTACTTATGTTTCTTGACTACTTAGACCAAAGAAATATGGTTTTGGTACAAGAAGGGCTAATGTAGTGAGGAAGAATATCAAACTGACTTTTGTGCTTCGACCATTTATAATCTTCCAATAGTAATCCCTTAAAAAAATAAGTAGTAAATTTATTTTTAAATTCTATCACAACAGCTCTGATAAGGTACTATTAATTTAATTTCTCACTTAACTTCCCTATTAGATAAGGCTTAAGGTAATAAGGAGGCTTAGATAGATTGATCATGTTATATGACAATAATTTATTAGAGCCCTAGGCACTGTTTCTTCAATATATATTATATTATCTTTTATCTTTCTTAATTCTAGTCAAAGAAGAATTTTTCTTTTACCAGGTCTATAAGTACTTTGCCTAGTTTCTTGCCCATGACAGCCTTGTTCAGTTTAATACATTAGCCTAAGAAGTTAAGATATCAATGAGCAAGAGTGTTGTTTTGGTTTGCGGCAAAAGAGCCTACATATCTAGTTTTTGTAATGTGTGACCATAAAAAGACCTGTATTTGAATCAGGCCTGGACAGGTTTGTTAAATATTGCTGCTGCTATTGTTCAGATATTATTAGTCAGCTTGCCGAGTTCCCTTTAAACATATTAAAGTTTTTCCGATGTAGCTAAAAAAATCTACGACTTACTTATTATTAGTATTTAATTAAATATTTCACATTCCAAATTTGACTGGAAAGATAAAATTGAAGAAGGAAGAACTAAATAAAGTGTTAAACTTGAAAAAAGAAACAAAATTTTTAATAGTTGATCATTTTAATTTCAGCTGCTTTTTGAAAATGTTAGTTAACTTTTTTTATTTCCACAATTTGTTATTATTTGTCCCTTGGCACTGCATCAAGGGCAATTAAATTTGTTTAGAAAACCCTTTTTTGGGCAATTGAATTATTTGAAACCCCTTTTTTGTGGAGGGGGGGGGGTTGGTATGGTTCACAATATTAATTGGGCCATACAAACCCTAGTTGCGCCTCTGATAATAGCCTAATCTTGTGTAAAAGAAACAGAAATATAACTACAGTAACAAACAATGAAACTACAGTCACAACTACTTGGGAATTGAAAATTCTACAACAATACAATTCTAATATAACTACAGTAACAAACAATGAAACTACAGTCACAACTACTTGGGAATTGAAAATTCTACAACAATACAATTCTAACACTTTCATAATGCCTAAGAAAATGTTGATGCTTTAAAACGCCATTATCACCTAAAAAGTATACCGGTAGCAATAAATCTTTAACTAAATATGAAATTGGCCTTTCTTCAGCCAAGCCTTATAATATGTATGTTTTTAATTTTATATATAATAAACAATTTATAAATATATGTTTGATTTTAGAAGTTTTGGTGTACAATTTATAAAGACTTGAGCTTTTAATTCTCTTATTTTAAAAGTTAGATTTTTTTTTCTTCTTTATTTTGTATAATTGGAGTAAGAACATATTATGTATTTCTATTTTTTCTTCTTCTCTCTAATCTTTATTTATAAATATATATATATAT
>KZ651117.1:259632-275788 GCA_001010745.2 Gerris buenoi
TTTTTTAATTTTTTTATTAGCTCAAATTTTTAATTTGTATTTTAAATTATATAAAAAAAAACCTTTTGCAAGTTGCAGATTATATTATTATTTGTATAATTGGTGATGTAAAATATGTTTTTAAACTGTATTTTTATCAAATACTGTTTGTGGGAGTTCGGGTTTTTTTCCAATTAGGCTTTTTTCAAATTGAAAACAACAGTATTTTGTAATTGTTGTGGATCGGTTGGACGTGACTGCCAGCTGTTAATTCAATGTGTGTGTTTTAAAAATAAAACCCTTTGTAAGCAAACAATACTGTTAATAGACACAACTATTAGTTAATAGTTTCCCTGAGGTCAAACTAATGTCATTAGTTAGGGTTGCTGTTTCAAAATTTTATTCCAAGAGGTATAGAAGATGTCCTCAGAATATGGGAACATACATAATATAATATTAAATGAAGGGAACCTGTGTGGCCAAGGTGCCCCAACCATCAATGAATCGAGGCGAATCAAGGTCGATGGTTCGATCTCGTGCCATGATGCTCTGATTTGAATAGCTCACTGATGATCACACTATACCCACTTCGGCTGTACAATGTACAGGTATGATGTGGGAAGGGGCTGGAACTCTTTATACGGGGAAAGTAAAATGGGCCTAAAAGATGGCCTACTTGCTAAGTTCGAACAAGTAGTTCGCCCTACTTGTTTAGTACTTGTACTAAGACCTTACTACTACTATAATATTAAATTATACATAATATTAAATTCCCCTGTTGAGATTAAAACTCCCTAAGGTATTTTAATGAGGGTAAATATCTACAATCTAATTTAAGAAAGAAAAAAGATACTTCTGTTTTAGTTTGTCTAACAGCTTAGGAGATATTTTACTATCAGAAGCGAACAGTTTTACTGTGCCGAATGCTTGTCTCCTCAAATATTTTCATTATTTATGAAAAATTGTTGTATCTTTTAATAATTAAAAAATTGTATAATTTTTGTGGTGTTGCAGGACACGTTAGGAACGAAGCTCCTTACGCTTTTCATTAAATATTAATTATAAAATCACACTACTAAGTATACAATGCTAACTAATTATACATGGCTGAGTTACAAAAGAGACAAAATTAAAAAGAAATATATACGACGCTAACTACTTGTACTTAGCGGAATTAAAGAAGAGTAAGAATAATTTTCATGACAGTCGATTTTTGTGGATTTACTCCCAGCATGTGCCATAAGGAACTTAATTCCAAAATATTCTAGGACAATTCTATTAGTAGTAGTAGTAGTCTAGTACTTCCTACTAGAACGGGTAGGACGAACCACTTGTTCTAACCTTGCAATTAGGCCATCACTTAGGCCCTTTGTACGCCCCGTGGTGGAGAGTTCCAGTTACTTCACACATCGTACATTGTACCGCCGAAGCGAGTATGGTGTGGTCATTAGTAAGCTATTAAGCGAGCGTCAAAGCGTGGGGGAAGAGTCCTCATGTAGAGTGTCCCTCGCCCTGCTCCGTCCTCGTACCATAGATACCAATTACATCATCATGACACAGATCGGACCCACATCAATGAGTGGGGGAAGAGTCCCCATAAAGGGTGTCCCTCGCCCTGCACCGTCCGCGATTCATTGATGCAATTCAGAGTATCATGGCACGGGATCGAATCCATGACCTCCGAGTTGCCTCGACTCCGTGATACCTGCACGGTGCGGTGTCTTTAGCACCTCGGCCATCCTGGCTCCCTGGACAATTCTAAGACACATTAATAAAAATCTCGTATTTGGAAAAAAGAGGCACAGCTTCCCTACTTTATCTTAAAATAAATAACTTTTTAAAATAACAACTTCTTCGATTTAAAAATGAAACCTTCGTTTGCTTATAAGGTGAAATAAGAATTTAGCAAAAAAACCCCTTGAAAATATAAAAACTTTATTTTCCATCATGGTTCTTTTTACTGTCAGTAGAGGAACAAAATAAATTATAAATTTAGTTCATCTGTATAAAATATGTTATCTAGGATAATCCAAGGGTTAAATTCATATTTTCGTTGAGTTTAATTTTTTCTTCTTCAAAAAGAATTAAGAAAAATAATCTTTCGAATGTAATATGCATTTACAAATTTATCAGGACTATGATAAGAAAATCATCAGATATTGATAAATTCACAGAAACATGCTGATCATACCTTTAAAGAGCAATATTGATAATTTTTTACCCTAGGATAGTGATGTTCAATTTAATACGCAGGATAGTGATATTTAATTCGATCTGTTTGTTGCCCTAGGATAGCGATGTTCAATTTAATACCCAGGATAGCGATGATTAATTCAAAACCTAGGAAGCGATGTTTAATTCAAAACCTAGGATTGCGAAGTTTAATTCAATATCACATGATATCGATGTTTAATCGAACAGACATCGATCAACTAAATTAATTGAAACCTGGCAGCATCAAACATTAAGCTCATGAAGTTTTGTATTTGTGCAATAACAATTTTGTTATTTTTGATTTTTATTCACTATGGGTTTAATATTCTCAAAAACTTCAATTATAAACAACTAAATTTGAATTTACATTATTTATATGACAAATTTATAACTAAATCGGTCCAATATGTAAAAAGTATTTTATAATAAATGTCTAAAGATAAAAAAAGAAATGTACACACACACATGTTTCACAAATAAAACGTATTTTTCAACCTCTTAAAACTAGTGTATGCCTAAAAATTATACATATATACCTATATTAAATAAAATAAAATGTCTTATTAAAAAATAATGAATGCAATATTTCCTTGCTAAATTAATTACCTTTTATGTATAATTAATTGTCACTGTGGTTTTTAATTTATATTTTTTTCACCTGTGAAATTTTGTATATTAATAATAGAATTTTTTTCTTTCTCACCCTCTCTTTAATAATAAATATAATTTATTTGTAAAAATTAATCACCAAATAAAATATAAAAATAATTTAATTCCAGTACTTATAAATTAAATATTTATAAAAATATATATATAATGTGTGTTATTATGATATAAAAAAGTTATATTTTTTATTTTAATATTTGTTTTTTCTTTTGAAATATTTAATTTAGTGAAATATCTGTTGTTTTTTTCTTTCTTTCTAATGATGAAGGCTTAATGATGTGTTAATATTTATATTTAATTAATTATTTAAGAAATAAAGATACAAGTATTTGTAAAGCATATTATTACTCATTAATTAATTAATAATATCCTTTTTGATGCTTTTTTTCATTGTTCAACGACAAAATAAATAAAATCAGTTAACAATATACTGTGTGTGTAATATTTGCAATATGAAATTATATAATCATAACATCAATTATTATAGTTATATAACATCAGTGGTACATGAAAAAGCCAAGACTTAGTAAGTGGTACGCCACCAAAAAAGTTTGGGTACCCCTAGTATACAGGGTCATGGGTATGACCCATGATGTGTTAATGCTCTGATATACATGGCTCACTAAAGCTCACACCATACTCGCTTCAGTGGTACATAGTAAAGTGGTGTTTGAAGTGATGAACTCTCTCTACCATAGGTACAGTAAAAATTGAATCAATTAAATTTAAGGGCCAAATTGCTAGGTTCTAACAAGTGGTTTGTCCTTGCCGTCTAACTACTATCTCTAGGTCCATTGCACATAGAAGGGGCGACAGGCGGAGGTGCGGCGGGGGCGAGGTGAGGAACAGGTGAGTGTAAACGGTCCAATGCACACAGAAGAGGCGACAGGCGGAGGCGAGGTGCAAGAGGCACGCTTCTTCATAATGAGTGAAGAAGTGAGATAGAGGCATGGAGGAGGCGCCTCTGCCTGTTCTGTGAGCATTGGGCTATATGTTTACATGGAGGAGGCGTGTTTTTACGCCTAGCCTGCTCCGTGTGCATTGGGATATATGTTTACATGGAGGAGGCTTGTTTCACGCCGTACCTGCACCTCGCCTTCTCTGTGTGCATTGGGCCATAGGATTACATGAATGGAGGAGGCGTGCTTTACACCACTCCTGCTCTGTGTGCATTGGGCTATATGTTTACAAGGAGGAGGCGTGATTCACGCCGCGCCTGCACCTCGCCTTCTCTGTGTGCATTGGGCCATAGGATTACATGAATGGAGGAGGCGTGCTTTACACCACACCTGCTCTGTGTGCATTGGGCTATATGTTTACATGGAGGAGGCGTGATTCACGCCGCGCCTGCACCTCTGCCTGTCGCCTCTTCTCTGTGCATTGGGCCTTACATTTTAATTTATAAAGAACTCTCTGTGGCTATAAACAAGCGCACTATATCTTCATTCAATTGTTTATGGCTCCCCATCTTTTTATCTGCTTTCCTCAAGCTGACATATTACAAGCCTGTTTGCGGATATAGTGCACTGGAAATCACTAAGGGGCTAATCAGTATAGTTAGCAGTTAACATAGGCCACTATTTGGCATATTCCAGCATCAACCATCTTATTCCACCTTACTTGGATGCAAACAAATCTATTTTTAATTCTAACTGTAGTAGACTAGAAATTAACAGCAATTGGCTTGAGCAACTATTTTTTCATCCTTCATTTTTCGATAAATAAAATTAACTTATGGATTTAAAAGAAAAGGGCCAAATTGCTATGTTCTAACAGGAGGTTTGTCCTTGAGATCTAATTACTATCTCTAGACCTTTTTTTACATTTTAATTTATAAAGAACACTCTGTGGCTCTAAACAAGAAAAAAAAATAATAATAATAATATAGACAGGTCCGTGGTTCAAATCCCAGCGCTAAAGTCTATTTTTCTCTGTCTGTCTCCCCTTGTAAATAGTAATTATAATTTGATTTAAATTAAAATGTTCCTTAGTATGAATACTACCAAAAACTTAAACATTGAATTTCTGATTGATTTGTACTAGGTACAAGTACTGATTGGGTAATTTATAATTACAAGCGTTATTTCTCGGTCTAGTTCTATTGTCAATAATGTTGATTCCTAGACTTGTAGAAAAATTTGAAAGCTTAATTCGGGACTAGGTATCATTAACGAAAAAGGAAATTATTCATCAGTGTAGCTTAATTGGCATCTGTACTGGAAATAAAGAGAGGTCTATTGTTCAAATCCCGGCGCTGAAGTCTATTTCTCTCTGTGTGTCTCCCCTTGTAAATAGTAATTATAATTTGATTTAAATCAGGGGTGGCCAACCCCTAGAACATTTTTCTGGCCCGTGAGGTTTATCATACTTTAAAAAAAAAAAAATATTTTGTATAAATATAATGGCCAAAGTTGTGAGTCAATGTACTTATTTTAAAAAAATACATTATTTGTCCATATTTTCAAATAAACAGATGAGAAAAAATTAACTTTGATTTTAAAATAATATTTTGACAGATATTGCCTGTTTTATTTGTGACTTTACAGTTGTGACTTAGAAGATAAATTAAATTATATTCTGTGAAATCATTGTTTGGGTGATTTGGCCTATACGTAGCCTTGAAGCAGCTTCTCCCTTCTCCCCCCTCTGTTTGGTACCTTACCCCTACCCTTTGTACCTCTACTTCCTATGTGCTCATCTTATCCCTTCTCCCTCCACCTGTGTACTGTGACCTCTACCTTTCACTCCATACAATATTTAATTATTTTTAATTGTTGAATTAAAAATGACTTAATTAAACGAGTAAAAATCGGTCCAAGACAACTCAGACAAACTTTCTCATAAACGAGTTCATATTCACTTAGCCCAGTGTTTCCCATTTATTAATTTTTGTATGTACATTTAATTATTACTGAGCATTTCATAAAAATTTACCATAAAAATAACTCTCTCCGTCTATTTTCTCCGGAACTAGATTTTTCCCGGGAAAACAGCTTATATCGTTAGATTTGTATTTAAATAAACTACATTCTAGAATTTTATTACAAAAATCGTCGGAACCGTTTTCGAGAAATATTTTTTTGGAGTTTTTGGGAGGTAGCGCCCCCAAATTTGGAGCTAAAATTCATTTCTCGATTTCGCCTCGGGATATGATTTTTCTGAACATGTATGCCAAGTTTAGGCTCCAGGCGTCTGCACAGACAGACGACAGACAGACATTTTTTAGAAACCACTTTTTTGGACTCAGGGGACCTCAAAACATGTAATTCCATCATAATATTTTTAATTACTATTTCATTTTTTTCATCTATTATTTATAAATTATTTATATATAATTTTTTGTGTTAATATATTTCTTTACAATTGCGTTTAATATCATTATTATTAATTACCTATGTTTATCTGTAAGGATAATAGTAAATACAAATATAATTACTCATTACCGTAAAATCTCGCGTATTATACGCACTTTTTTTACCTCTTCTTTCCTTCCAAAATAGGGGTGCGTATTATACACGAGTGAAAAAAAAAAAAAAATACTTCGTTTACAACTTAAATTTTACCTCAATAATTGAAAAATAATAAAAAAAATAAAGGTAAACATACTTTTTTTTTTTAACAAAAACTGATTCTCTTTTTTTTATAGTCAGAAAGACTTGTTATCATCATAGTTATGTTATTTTATTTTGCAAGCTGATCAAAGTCATTGATAAAGGTAGATAGAAGTTAATTTTTTTGTTTATCTCAAAAAGCGGTACCGCCGTGAGATTACACCATGTGATAACACCGGCTTGATAACAAACGACTGACTTTAAAGGTGGTCCTTCTACAAATTTATCTATTTTATTAGAAAGCACCCAGTTTTCTTATAAAATAGACTCCTTATTAGCCATCTGACCTCGCAAGTAATAATATTACGTAATAAATATTGGAAATTACATGTAAAATGTGCAAAATATATCATTCTATGTATGTATTATAAACCATTTTTTTTCTAAAATTTGACGGAAAAGTCAGGTGTGTATTATACACGAATATTTAATTTTCCCCAAATTATAGCTCAAAATTTTGCCTGCGTATTATACGTGAGATTTTACGGTATATGTTTTAATTTTTCACAAAAAAAAAAAAATCTCTATAGTGGGTCAAAATCTAATATGGGGATATATAATAAGTGCTAAAAGAAACAGTTTTAGTTATTTTAAGTAACATAATATTATACTTATATTTTCAAGCATGTTTGCAAGGTTGCCAACCATGTGTTACCTTTAATATACAGGGGGAAAAAAGGATATGGAAAATATGGAAGATGGAAAATATTTTGAATTAAAAAAACAATCAGAGTTACCAGTTCAATATCATTATATTTATTTTTTTTTTATCCATTTAATTAAAAATTAGGTTATAACTGATTAAAAAAAAAAAAAATCCTTATCAGCGGTAACAATAAAAGGATAACTACTGTTCATTTTTATTTCTCTTTTACTCCACCTTATCAGTTAACAAACCTAATGATTATATAAATAACAATTAAATTAATTATTTACAAAATAATAACAAACTTTTATTAGATAATTGATAATAACAATAAGAGAGTCACACACACATAAGAATAAAAGAAAAGTCCCTCCTAGCACTAGTTATATCAATAAATAATCGTTATATAATATAATAAATACGATAAAATTAAGACAAAAAAGAACAATTGAACTAAATTTAGAAAAAGAATAAAAATAAAATAAATCGATCATCTCATTTTATAAATATGAATCAAATAGATTAAGTACTGTTGAGGGAAATAATAGTCGACAAAATCCAAGTACAGCATCAACTATCAAGTATCTCATACCTATCTAATCTATTAAAATCAAATCAAAAAATAATAAAAAAAACTTTTCTTCTTTCTCATCCCAAAGGTACATAGTGTATCTTTACAGATGGATCCAAAAAAAAAATAAATAAACAAAACTGGTTGCACCTATTATGATCCACAATTAAATTATGGAGAAGGATACAATTATCCAGATATAGGTATATTTAGCTCTGAATATACAGCCATTTTAAAAAGCAATCAAATATATTGACTCGCTAAACAATAATGACAATATAAATTACACCTATATTTGTGATAAAGTATTTTTGAAAAAAAAAAAAATTATGTCACTCTATAAATAAAAAAAGGTAGATCATATTATAAGCATGCAAATTTTAAATAAACTACATAACATGTCATAAAATAAAACGATCAATTTTTTATGGATTAAATCCCACAAAGGGTTTATCTGGCAATTAAAAAGCCAAAAAATATAGAACTTGGGATGAAAGTTTTAAATATTGATACAATAATGATGTGAAATAACTTTTACAGACAAAATAATAACGGTACTAATTATAACAAATGAAACTTTAACATACCTAAAACACCATGGTTTTGGAAATCTCAAATAAAATTATCTGACATTATTAAAATTATTAGAGTGAGAAGTTTTCACTGTGGTTGAATACAATAATAACTCTAAAATTGGACTAAACGATTCTCCTATTTGTTTCAACTGCCCAACAAACAAAGAAAAACACATTCCTACTGAATGCAATTGATATAAAGAACAAATAAAAAACTTGTATGCACAGTTAAATATTGAAGAAAATCCCTCAATAATAAACAAAAAATTTAAAAAAGATTGTAAAAATCTAAATAGACGTTGAATATATATAGTAACAAATTACTGCACCTTAAAAATTAAACTTAAAATGTCATATGAAAGGTTTTTGAATCTCACATCTGGAAGGGATCGAGTCTGACCAACCTGATTTGAGTTTTTAGGGTTTCCTCAATCAAGAAAGCAAATACTAGGTTGGCTCCTAAAAGTTGGCAGCAGCCTTATTAGGAACAAAATAATCTTGGAACTTGCATTATAATCCCCACTGAATTCAAGTAATAATGTTATTTTATTAAATAGTTGCAGTTACTCACTCCACTTTTGTTAACTTTTTCCAATAAAACAAAAAAAAAAAAAAATTGTAATAACATAAATAAATAAATAAAGTTGACCCTATACTTGCAATGATTTCATCTTCTAACAACTATATAGCTTTAAACAAAACAAATTCAAGGAAAAACCCAAATTCATAAAAAAAAATTCCATTTGTTTAAAATTCATCTTCCACTCTCGACATTGTTAAAATGTTCAATAGTATGTTTAATAATTGCAAATCAATTAAATTTTAATACTTTAATCAATAAAAATAATAAAATCAAGTCCCAATTTAAAGGCTCAAAATTAAGTCAGTATTAATTCCTACTGCCGTTTCACAATAATCTGATAAGAGTAAAATATTTTTAGTCCTATTTCGTAAAAACTAAGTTCTACACAAATACAGGTTGATATAGCCAACAAATATTGTTAACTTTTTAAAAAGAATAATTAAATTAAAAAAAAAAAAAAAAAAAATCCCTATATACACTCCCAATTAAATACATATGTTAAAAAAAAGAAAGGTGATGTTCTATCACTGATATAATTTAAATTTTTTTCTATCAAATTTACAGATAATGTTTGATTTGTTGTACATAAGTATAGAAAGGTTTGTTTTTATTTCGGAGGATATGGGAGGGAGGGGGGAGGAGAGTAGAAATTATAACTTATTTTTTTTGTTTTCTACGCTACATTAAATATTTTGTAGGTTGAGAAAGAAGGGTAGATCAGGTGAGCATGACGGCGCAACGCTTGTCCCGATTTTTACCTCTTGAAATGCACCGAGCCTTAAAGTTGGCAGCGTTCAGTTGATGCTACCGAAAAAACAAAAACACATTGCAGCATAAATATTTGTAATAAAATTAATTTTTATTATTGATCTTTTATCGGTGAATACAGTAGAAACTTAAATATAACCCAGGAATCATTAGACAAATTTAAGGTAACTTTTGTTAAAATACCCATAAATTGACTACCCTAATGGTGGTAAATGAGTCTATTTACAGATATATCCTAACATTTTTTTATGGGTATCCAAATTGTATTTTGGCTCTATTGATAAATTCACTAAACACAGTTTCTCAAGTTAGCAAGAGCTGTGATGAATTATACTGGCAACTTTTTCTTATCTCGGAAACTGTAGGGTTTAGCAAAAATTTCACTTTAATCACTAAACCACAGAAGAGACATGCACTATTAACACAGAACATCACATGTCAAGTGATATTATTCTTAATAATGTAACAAAATTAGCTAGCAACAGAAGGGCTTGTCTAAAATAGTTTCCATTTTTCTACACTGATTATTTTTTATTGAATACCAATTTGGTATTGAATACCAAATTGCTACTGTGTTGTATTAGAATTACGAGTTTAAATTTCTCGTACTATGTGTTGAGAAACCTTAGTTTAGAATGACTGTGAAAGTAAAGTTATTTACCCTGGCATTTTTAGTTTGTTTGTTATTGCTGAGGTTTAGAGGTGAGATCTTCTCTCCTAGTTCCAGAATCTCTCTGAGGAATTCGTTCTCACTCAGGTGAAGATTCACTCCCGAACTGAGCAACTGAAATCCGTTAAAACTACATTACCACAACATAGTTACATAATTAGTTACTAATAGTATAGTGACATTAATCAGGTGTTACCACCGAGACTTGCACCGTAGTGAATGAAAAGTCAATTTGCTAAATATAAAAGATCAGTAACACAAAAGACTAATACTTAATAAAGACCAGTTTCTAATACTTAAAAAGATCTACAGTCACCTGACGATGGTAAAGTAAAGTCAATAAAACTGATTTCTGAACAACATTCATAAGCTATTGTCGCTTATACAGTAATTCCATTGATCTCCGCAGGAGTAACGTTCCACAGGGATAACTGATAGTTTTACGTGTTATCAGATGATTTGCCAGCTCAAAGTAACCTTTTTCCTTGTCTGACCCTTGAGCCACAAGTTCAAGGCTTTTTCCATTCTCTTAAATCCAACATCCCTGGTTTTTCGACACATATTTAGTGGCGATGGAGGCACTTATCGTGACATTTCATTGTATATTTCACTGTGGATATCAAGGAATTGCAGTACTCAATTAATCTTTTAATTATAATTCTTCAAAAAGAGTGGAATAATTTAAAATGAAATAAAATAATTTATGGACAGCTCTTTACAACAACTATAGTGGTTAAGGGAGATAGGTCAGCGTGTCAACTTTATAGCCAAATTTATATGGTTTGTGGCTCCAGTTAGGTCTATTTCACACACCCTGACATCAAGGTAAAACAGAAAATATGTTTTAGCAAGACACTTTCACTTCACAATTAGGGCTCAATTTCCGAGGGTGCCCTCAAAAACATGAGGTTAAGACGAGATTTATTTATGATGATTACCTGGCAGAAGACGTCGTACTGCTTCTTCCTACCCCACGAGTCCAGTGATAACGATTCCTGTCCAAATCTGATCTGAATACAGGGAAGCTCGTCATCCTGTCAACAACATCCATCACATCAACAAAATTTTTTAAGTCTAAACTGAAAACAATATTTGCCAACCTGGGTGAGAGAAGGAACAAATTCACTCGCTACTAGTCACCCTTGCACTTGAGATAGTACAGGTTAAGAAAATAAGATTCAGTTAGTTTTTCCTTAGAGGGATAATTTAGTTTGATTATACAGGATTTTAACATTTTAATCTGTTTGCCTGGAAGTGAACGTGAAAAGTTCAGATCTCTAAGTGGAAATGCTAACTTGTATTGCACTAGACCCCACAGGGGGACATGCTAATATCTACAACCCTAACTGTTAATAAGTTAGAATAAACATGGACCAACAGTAGATCAATAATTCGGATAAATAAGACAAATAAGACAGTCTGTAGATGCAATACTCTACATATAGTATTTTTTTTACTGTAACTAAAATACATAATAATTTAACTACAGTATGATTTTATTTATACTTCTGTGGCCATAAGAGTGAATTACAAACAATTTTGGGAATTCTTTTACATTGAAGGCTCATTAACTGGTTCATTTTGAAAATCCGGACAATTAGATAATCTAGAAGGGGTTGGGTCCCGGGTCCCAATCGAATTATCAACGCTCTACTGTGTAGTTTATATTGCACAGTCTACAATTGAATTTCAATTAGATAAAAGTCAATCATACGGTCATATTACAGTATTTGACAATGTTTGAAATTATTGTGTTTTTACTGAAATCACTAATGTTCAGGACTGGATGCTTTATTATTTAGTTTTATATCATTAATCAAGTGTTTGAGGGAAGTTTGAGTTAAAGTAGTTGACTGGCAGTAAAACAAGTTACAATGGCCACATTCAGAAATGTTGAAAGAAGCATGATCCTTTAAAATAAGTTGAAAAAGAAATTGAATTCAGCATTAAGAAATCTGTCTTTATACCTCAACGCTCCACTCTAGCTAGGCAAACTTATATATTATTAAAATTATTGCTGTTTTTGACAATTTAGACTTATATTATTAATTTGTATTAAGGCATTTACTATAAAAATATATATAAGCATTTATTATTAATGGTTAAGTTAATAAAAAAGAATTAGGCTGCTGAAGTGTGGAAATTTTAAGGAAACAAATCAAGAGTATAAAAAACTAATTCCGGCAACAGCTTTCCAATGTGGATTATATCCCTGACCTGATGTGAACAACTTTAGAACAAATATTTGTTTGATATTGAAATGAGAAGAAATATCATATCTTTTAAAAATTTTAAATTTCTTACAATAATTAAAAGTATTAAATTAAATTTTTTTCCATCTTATTATTAGATAGTTTCAAATTTAAAACAATATATTATTCAATGGAATCATTGTTCAAGTAAATTAATTTTTTTTTTTTTTGTTCTGTAATTAGATTGTATGTATGTAGGTATGTGTATTTATGCAATGTTAACATCATGTCATTAAATCTAATGAACTCATAAAGCCTTATATAGTGATAAGAGAAATGACTGAGTCCTATCAAGGTGAGATAAAAATCAAATTAAAATGACATAACCAACTGATAAATTAGCTTGAGTTGAAAAATCCCAACTGATAAGATAAAACAAATAGTGAATCAAACTAATTAATAAATAATCTGTCTCAAGAATCCCAAATTAACATTTTTACTTTCTCGTGCAATATTATGTGGTATTAATTATTTATAAATAATGTTATTGTGATAGTAAATAAGATAATGGTAACATTTTACAGCTGTAACATACTACATATTTAAAAGTCGAAAAATGTGTTTGTTTTTTTGTTATTTTAAATATCCACCTATGTATGGTCTGTGCCATGGTTTGAAGCCTAAACTACAGGCTTCAGAGAATTTTCAATATCAATTTACTTTATTTTTAATTTTATTTTATTTTTCCCCTCCATATAGTCCTCCAACAGAAAATTATTATAATAATGTTTGTTATTTTAGGCTTGAAGATGTCCAGGTATGAGCGAAATAGTCAGAGAAAAAAAAAAGTTTAATGTAATAATTTGGGTCATACCTTGATGTAATAGAGCTTTTTTACATTTAAAAAAATATGTACTCTGTCAGTCTGTTTGTCAGTTACCATTATGTACTTCATACGACCTTAACTACTTCAAATTTGGTATGTTCTTCCTTTTACCAAATAGTCATAAAGTTCACACACAATACTTGCTCAAACATAAGCTTCAAATTTAAAATTCGAATTTTAGGACGGAAAAAGATTCTAATAATTTATTCGATGAGACAAACAACTTTTTTTTCCAAATAAGTATATTTTATTTAGTAAACCCAAAAGCGACACTGCTATGAAGAGATAAAGATTGGATTTTTAAAACGAGAAAAACAACAATTTTACCAATATCTTACAAATAGATACTTGAATAAAACTTTATCTACAACGTCTACAGTACAGTTAAAACAAGCATGTCAAATTTCAAGCAGAAGTTTTTGTCTAGACAAATGTAGCACTACTTCAAAAATTTATAATAATAGTTAATAAAAAGGAATAACACTCCAATCAGTGCAATTTTGTTTAAATTCGACACTTATTTCCATAAAAATAAAAATCCTGACCGAGATAAATTGCTTTGCTTACCTCAACATATTTAAGGATGTCTCTAAAACTGGATCTCTGTGTTTTCCTATCTTTCTTTGCTCTGTATTTATGAGAATCTGTCGCTAGCTGACGCAATTTATCTAGAAGGTCATCTTTCACCTAGAAATAAATAAATAATAATAAAATTAAGCATATAAATAATATTAACCTATCTCTTAATACATTATAAAAGAAAATTATCACACAGAAAATACATATAATTAAATAGAGAGAGGGAAAAAAGAAAAATAATACGCCCAGTTGTGTGGCACATAGCTTCCTTGCATCTTATAATCGAACAATTGGTTATAGTTGAACAGATAAGATTTGGATCTGTTTTTATTTATAGTCGTTTTTTTAGAGGTCACATTTATTTTTCAGTAATATTAAACCTGCACAGGTGGTCATAATTAATTTTGGGGTCATCTGGAGTAATCATATTAGCAATTTTAAAGGTATAGATATTAATAAAAGAAAGTGTTGTTTTATTTTTATTTTATCAGATTTCATCTCAGATGAAAAAAAAAAGAAGTTATTTTTCAGAATTATCACAATGCATCCGTTACTTTTGTTCTAAAGTCAGAAAAAATAATTAAATTATAAATTTCAAAATTATTTTAATGAAATTTATTAACTCTAAATAAAGCGTCAAGGTGAGCCTTTTATTTATTTATTGAATATAGCACGAGTTAATTGATTAGAATAAGGGAACAATGATGTAACAAGACTATGTCATTAGAACCGTCATGAAAAGATAAAACAAAAAGATGTAATGTAAATTGTTAAACAACTCCAGTTATCTCAATTACTAACCTAATTAATATTAAAAAGATAATAATCCACCTTAAGATGCATGACTAAAACAAATTCACCTCTGAACACTTAGTTTTTTTACACATCATACTATTTGTAGCCAATGTGGTTAAAAAAACCTTGATAATTTTGCAGGCGCACTTGCAAAGTGGAATATGTCCTTTTTCCTTATTTAATTAAATTAACACCCGACTTGCACACTTGACTTGTACCTTCGGACATGAGACATATAAGGAAACTGTACAAGGAATGATAAGATGCAATAAAACCTCAACAAACTCACTTGATTTTAGTATGCAAAAACAATATATGAAAACTTTTGTTTTGCTCACCTCCCATATGAATTTACCGGACGAAGAATCACTCATTTGTTCCAGCAAAAGTGCAATACCTTCTCCGGCAGCCATTCTTACTTCAAGGTGAGGCGAGTCTAACAACTCACACAGCTGGTTGATTGTGCTGAAAACACCCAACAAAAACCCAAACATTAACTCAACACATAATAGTACTTAATTCAAACTTGAATAAAAACACAAAGGTTGTATAATCTGAAGGGAAAGGTATTTGTAAGGGGCTCAATGCAAACAATATTCAACACACAGATAAAATCAAAATTTAAACAAAAATATTATCAAACTTGACTGAAATCAGTTCAACAGAAAATGTGTTTAATATAACACACCACAACTTTATTTAATGTAAAACTTTAATTATACATTAATTAATTTAGATATGGGATTTTAATTAAGTATAAATACGTATGGCTGCCGTGATAAACACCACATGTAATTTATTATTGTCTCCATAGTTACAGGTTTTGCTATTATTATTTTATATAGTTTGTTATGGTTTTCTCAGTCCAGTTTTTATAGTTCATAAGAAAAGCCAAGAAACTTCTTTTACCTCTCTCTCTCTCTCTCTCTAGAACATGAAGAAGTAAAGAAAACAAGAAGGAGTAGAGAGTTTATAGTTACAGAAAGTTTATAGTTGAATTGTGAGAGAAATAAAGTTAAGTAAAACGTTTTTTAGCTTCAGTTATATGCTGCCATAACACTAAGTATACTACAAAGTTTTGCTATTTTGATAATAGTCTTGTTTAGTTTTGGATAATAGGGTGAGTTGATAGTTAAGACTGTATTAGTTAGAAATATTAACCATTTCCCAACACACATCAGATTAAAAATTTCAGAAAATTCAACATTTCAGACAGAAATTTAGATTATTACTACAAATTTCCTCAATTGAGGAAATTTGATAATCTTTCCTTAATGTGGTTGTAATTGAGGAAATTTGATAATATTTCCTTATTGTGATTGTAATTGAGGAAATTTGATAATCTTTCCTTATTGTGATTGTAATTGAGGAAATTTGATAATCTTTCCTTATTGTAATTGTAATTGAGGAAATTTGATAAT
>KZ651117.1:280139-358543 GCA_001010745.2 Gerris buenoi
GTGAGTAGATTGCTTTGCAAGTTATAAGCTGAAAACCAATAAAAAACATTTTTTTTTGTAGTTTTTTGATGATTTCTCATATTTGCCGAGGGAAATTTTGTTGGACAACTTCAGATTTGTGTTCAGCACCCCAAAAAACATAAAATAAGCCACTAACAACAATTACACCAAAACTTTCCACTTCAAACTACCATTTGACTGGACTATTTATCATGTTTTTGTTTATTTCACTAAATGCAAGATAAGCAAAACAATACTGTTTAGTCAAAGTGTAATGTACTTTGCCAAGGTCAGTCTATTTATTGTTATAGTTGAGCTGATAAAAATCATTGGCTAGTGTAAATTAATAATTACTAGTCTGCACGCTTAATAAGGAAAACAGCAAAGTAAACAATAACAAGTTGAGTTTCATACGAAGCAAACTCTATATAATAGTGTCAACCCTAATTCAACTCTTCTCCGGTAATTGAAATTTTAATATTTTTAAGCCAGCCCATTAGCCACACTAAATACTTCTATTAACCAGTTAGTTGCACAATTACAACTTGGTTATATATATATATATATAAAAAAAAACATTATGTTCTATGCTAATACTTAATAAATGTATCTAACAATATTTATCTTAGCTCAAAGGCTTGGTTCAGATGGTGGCAGCGTCTCATTTGTTAAGGTGTCCAGCAGAGGCAACTTTAGAGATGTAAAATTTGTTCTGTGTGATAAAATGGAATAGAAGGAAAAAGAATGGCTGAGAGCTACATCCAATTTAGGAAGCAATATTGGAACTCCAATATAGGAGGCATCTTCAGGGATGTAAAAGTTTATCTCTGAGTGACAATATGGACTAGAAGGAATGACCGAGAGTTACATCCCTGAAAATGTCTCCAACATAGGAGGAGGTGTCTTCAGGGATATACATGTTGAACTGTGGTGACAGGAAGGGAAATATTGGAAAACTAAAGCAACATGATGTGTCACCATCATTTGAACAAGAACACTAAGAAATCTAATACTATTGGTCGGACATTTCTTTAATTGAAGTGATTGAAACTAAGATAACTTTGACAACATTTCATGTAACACATAGACGAATTAAGTGTTGCGGTCTGTCTTATACTCCTGCATTGTTATTGGTAGATGAGCATGGGCACATGAGCCAATACTTTTGACTTTATGTATAAGACTTCTAGACCTAGGGACGATTAGATGTAGTATTGGGTTAATATGTATATTTTATACAGTTTATTAATTGATTTTAGGGCTAAACCAGCGCTTTTAAAAAAATATATATTTATCGATTAATTTTATATCATTATTTTAAAAAAGAGAAACGTTTATTTCAATTTGTATTAATACTATTATAATTAAGCATTATTTTTTCTCATCAAATTTCTTTTTACTTTTTGCAACCTTGAAAATGAAATATGCATTTATTTAAATTTAAACAAAGACTTATTAT
This sequence comes from Gerris buenoi, assembly GCA_001010745.2. Taxonomy (NCBI): domain Eukaryota; kingdom Metazoa; phylum Arthropoda; class Insecta; order Hemiptera; family Gerridae; genus Gerris; species Gerris buenoi. Next base: position 281,599 of record KZ651117.1, read on the forward strand.
TATTATTCTATAGAATCACAGTTTCGCAATAGCATACAATATCATATACTTCATATAATTGCAAAAAGGTATCTTTGATTTATTATTATTATTTATTAATCATCAGCCATTTAAAGCTCAAGATAACACTGAGCTATTGAATGACTAGACTTTTAAAACTTTAATTTACAAAAATAATCTTTGACTAAATTATGGATCGGAGTTAAAGCTGAGTTTCCCACAATTTCTAAATTTAAATAGAAAAAAGTATTTTGCAAAAAAAATCACTTAACACTGAAAAATAAAGAAAAAGCTTTACTTCCAGCAGTGTCAAACATTACATCTAGGTTTAATTTTTGTAATGCAGCAACAACCAAGAACTTTCATCATTCTTATTTTTTTTTTTTTTTTTCACATTGGTTCATTTCTGCACTCCTATAACTATTTTCATATTGATAAATAATTCAGCTACACTTTTTTGTAAGCAGGTATGTTGTGGAACAAAAAAATAGATGATATATGTATTTTATTTTTATGTTTTATTTAAAAGAAGTTTAAGAAGCAATGGACTTAAGCCCACTCTAATTAGTGTCACCTCATAAGTGAAGTTCTTTTATCCAGAAGTTATTTAGATAAAGAAATATTATATCTCCAGTTAATGGAAGTGATAAAATGCCTTAATCTAAAAGAAATATCTGGGGGAACCTAAAGTGCCCAGCCAAGTCTGGCACAGCTGTACCATCCTTTACTAGAACCATCTCAAGGCATTTTGGACCCCCTATAATATCTTATTAAATATACTTAAATACATAAAATTAATTTTAAATTAGAGTTCATTTTAAACTGAACCAGAAATAAACATTTCACACCTCTACCTATATTAATTTATAAGACATCTGAGCCCTAAGTTTTGTTATATGTCACTCATCTATTGACTCATCATAATTCTAAGGCCCTTCTAACAATCCTAGAAATTTCTGCAAAAATCTTGCCGTCAGTGTTTAAATTTTAACGTGTGATTTGGGAAATTAAATGTTTTAGTTTGTTAGGCGCAGAGAATAGAAAAAGGGAACAGATAAACAACACCACTTAAATATAATAGATAAATTAGACCTGGTAGAACGTACTTAGACAGGGGAAACTTAGCTAAATCTATCATCTCACAACTTTTCTCACGAGACTTGGCTTATTTTTTACACAAGTGTTTTTGTTGAGATTACTTTTATAGCACATAGTAAATATAGTTTTTGCAAAATAATATACAAGTAATGTACCTTAGTCTAAAATTAAAATTATCTTTACAGTATATAGAAGGGATAATATCCCATAGTCTGATGATAGATTTCGGGCAGGTGCCTCTTGTTCTATAGTTCTACTGATTTTTGCTCAAGCCTCAGCAATTAGTTGTTAAATTTAATTATTAGGTGTTACATTGCATGTTGTTAGTTTTACAACCGTATTATTTTATTTAGCTAAGTTTAAATATTTGTTAATAAAGTATTTGATTAAACTGACAGATGTCTTGGGTTTCTATATTTCTTCTCTATCTGAAATAAAAATAATGTAGCGCTCAATAAAATAAAACTCTTAACAACCCTCCCCCATGTCATCTGAACTGCTGCACAAATAATAAATGTAGGCCAATTAGATGACGCTGCAACAGGTCTATTCAGCTAGAGTCGACATCATCAGGACAATCATATTTGTGGTAAATAAAAATAGGATAATAATTATTCATTTCTTAGTAAAATAATTATATTGATGAGTAGGAGGTAATGTAATTAATTATAATGACACAATGTCTAAAAAATAATGCAAGATATATTGCATCACATCTTGAAAAATACCAGCGTTTGATTTCCAATTAGGTTGATTCTGGTGATTTTTTTTTATTGTTTTTCCAAGGAGAAAACTTTGTTGAGTACCCTCTGTAAGTATTAAGACAAAGGTATATTTAGTCCAAAGAATATCTCACTTCTGTAAATATAATGTAATATCCCTTAATTTAATTAACTATTATGACAAAGGCTGTTTCTTGTCTAATTTAAATACCAACACAGCGTTTGGTATTCCACAAGAGGAATACAAAATGAAAAGAGTGCCCAATATAGGACTAAATGAGCAAGTTGCCTCACTGATCAATGTGTAATAGGCTTTGACCACCCAGCTAACTATAATCTAACATTATGTCATAATAATAGGTGAAACAATATTCTTGTGTAACTTGCAATACCTACTGCAATATCCAAACATTTATCTTTTAGAGGCTTCCACTCTTCTTATTACATCAACCATTTGTATTTAACTAATAATTAAATATCATTAAAATCATTTAATTTTTAAATAAATTGGTTTAACACAGTCAAATGTATATTTAACATGCAAACAATTTATTTTACAATTGTATTTTCTTTTTTAAATTTTATTATTTAAAATGTATGCAAATTATTATATAAACTGTATATAAAGAATCAAGATGTATTTATTAGTTTATCATCTTAACAGCAAATAGTCACGGAAAGAAAAATAAAGGAAACATAGGATCGACGATAAACTAAAATTAACAATCAAGAGATTATATTTCTTAAATATTAATTAGGGCATATAATAATATAACGTAAATATTCATGGCTCAGGACTTGAAAGGCGTAAAAAAAATACGGGAAGCAGGAAATCGAAAATGAGAGTGTATTTTCGGAGATAATTGGTCGAAAATTTCGTAAAAATTAAAAGTAAATGGGACTGATTTCCAATGACGAATTCTGTCAAGGCTGGTGGGAAGGTCACACTCCCATATGGCTCGAAGGTGGCTCGTGAAGATTCCAAAACACTCGTGCAGCCACGGGCATCCCTTGACTCCTTTATCTCACCAAAATATAAACAAATTAACTACAGAGCAGAACTCCTCTAAACGTCATCTTGAGCTTTCAATTTTAATTGTACCAAGGTGAAAGCAACGGAGAAAAATAAAAACACTTGCTAAGAAAACGGGGGCAACAAATTGTAACTAACACAAGTTTAAATATAAATTAACCCTGGATTATTAATAATCGACACGAGCGACAGAGCAATTACACGTAGTTGAGCAAATGGAATGATAATTGATAATAATAATAAATAAAAATAGCACTGACCGCCTGACTTTCCCTTCCTTTTTCCTTTAGGCATGGTGATCTCGGAGCGAACAAATCAATTAGAACTAGCTTAACACTTGATCAAGAGTCCAAATTTCTCCTTTTATTACTTAAGCCTCGTATATGATGAAAAAATATGTGGAAAAATAATAGATTTTGAAAAACCATAAACATCGTGGTACACAGTGGGCGAGGAGTCTGCAAGCGACTGAAACGCTAACCAGCTTAACCAGCTGCAGAGCTCCCGCGAAATCCCCACCACTACGTTTACCCTAAACCGATTTAACTGGATTTATCAATAAATGTACATCTCCGATAAATAAACATGTTAAAAAATGTAAACGGACTTTTAAAAATATTTAGATAACTTAAATTATCAAAAGATTATTCATAAACGAAAAGAATAGTGAAAATAGTCGAGTATTTTTAGGGAATATTAGTTTGTCGTGATAATTTTTACCTACACTGCTTTTATGTCAAACAAAAGGAAATGGATTCTGGACGATAATATTTTATCATTTTATCTATCAATTAGAAATTTTTCGAAATATTTTGATGTTAGGTGAGTTTAAATTATTATAATTTCCCTTCGAGCGTTTTTTTTACCAATTCCGTTTGTAAATTTCTATTCTCCAAACTGAATTAACATGTTAACGTTGTTGGCAGCTTCGAATCCACTAAAAAGTGTCTAAATCGAGATGCCTCTCCTTTCAGTTATCAATTTAGTCTCTTTTTGAACCGTAGTTCAAATTGATAGTAATTGAATTTTATTTTTGTCGCCTTCACATTCGAGTCCATTTAGCGTTATTCGTACCCAAGTGATATCCTTGTTTATATAGGTTCTTATTGTTTTTGTTTTTTTTTTGTCAACAGAAGACTGTTTTTTATGTGTGTTTACTTCTTTGCCAGATGTTCCAGCCAAATATAATTAAATTCAATGCGAGCGCCAGGTTTAGAGAGCTCATTCAGCAGAGTAGACATTGCTACTCTCGTAAAAGCAGTCCAAATCAAGCTGGACTCTTCAAGATCATTAGTAAAGCAAGGGACGGAGATGGTAAGTACAAATAGTGCGTATTTTTTTCTAGATTTACTTGTAGCTGTAGAGTTTCTCTTTAATAATTTCGTCACAACACTAAGGATTCTAAGGATTGAAAATTACTTGGTTGTACAGTTTATAAATAAACTTTGATTTCTTCCCAATTGAATATTTTAAAATGAAATATGTAAGTATTTTATGAAAACATAAACTTCAAAAGTAAAATTAATTGTCACAAAAATATTGTTAGATATTGAGTTTTATCCACCAATCAGAAATCTGTGGATTTTATGTTATGATTGTGTATCAGTTTTTTTTGAAGCAATCTACCCCTGCTGCTTTTTATCTTACTGATTATTGTTGAATGGTTATATACCTAAACATTTATTTGTAACAGTTGAATATTTATTACACACTGTCATGCCTTGTTTAATTTTTTAATATTTAAATTCGCCCTATTAAGAAATATGTTATAATTCTATTTAAATGTTGACATTAAATTTTATGAAGAAAATGTGTGTTGAAAGCCTAAAGTAAAAGATATATTTGGCAGCACACCCCTTTTGTGTAAGATTTCTAATTCATTACTACCGTATATTCTCGTTATTACATATTATTGGATCCTTGTCAATTATTTGTTCATTGTTGAGCTCCATTATACTTTACTTAATTTTGTCTTTTGACTTACAGCATTGTTAAGTAAAGAAGGGTTTTCGACAAAGCAAATACTAGGTTGGTTCTATAAAAGTGAATGGCTGCCGCATTTAAAACAATTTGACCTTCAGACCTTCAACTTTGTTATAATCCCCACACTATTCAATTATCCCCACATTATTCAATTAATGTTATTTTATTATTCCTTTATTTTAAATGTCTGCACTCTTGTTAAATTTTGCCAAATAAATTAATAAAAAAAAGAAGGGTTTTGATAACAGTGCGGGAGATTTTAAAAATTGAGGTAAAGAGCAAATGTGAGCTCGAGATTTTGACAGGTTGAAGGTCGGGGCAATCAGGCAATAAAAAAATGTCTCTAGATAACCGCCTAGTGGTAATTTATTTTTTTCCTCAAATAAGTTGCCCAAATAGAGTGTCACAAACTGCTTTTTTTTTCTAAGCAATAGTTTTGTATAATTGATAAATATAAATATACACCTGAATTCATTCTCTCTGACTCTTTATTTAATTTGTAGTAGGTCAGCTACTTATCTATGAATCTAGACTAAACAGAAAATAAACTTATTAAGCTGTTAGTCCTTTTTTCTAAATTATCTTTAATTTTTTTCAGATTTTATGAAAAGTAAGTTGCATCATAATGAGAACTGGGAACTATTTGGTCAGGATGGATTTAGATTCTACATGCCGGGCAACGTTGGACCAGCCTGGCATGACAACATTACTACTTCGTTTATCCCTTCAACGGTAAATCAAATTGGATATTATATTATAAATATAATGAGTAAAGTATTGGTTGCATTGTTTGCAAGGAGTGAAGTATTATTCCATATTGGTGTAGACCAAAGTTGACGTGAAAGCCAGAAATAAAAAAGCAAACTTAAAAATAAAAATTTAATATAGCAGTGCTTTATATAGTCAAGCTTTTCAAACATGGTAAATTCTAGTACAGTTTGTTATTATAATTAATTCATAAATGTAATTGTTATAATAATCTTGACAATCACTGATGATAAATGGGAAAGCTCTGAAAATAAGTTTTTCTCTGTATAACTAAAGCTTTTATTTCTAAACTAAAAAATCCAAACTAACATCTGCAGTTATTACTATTATTTTCAGTTACCATCTAAAGATAACATGGAGCTAGAATGTATAATTCAAGACTGTCCGATGCTCCTTCGATCAGGTACAAATACTTGCTTTAATTTTTATTTTATTTATTCAACTATAATCTAGACATTTAATGGTAGTGTTCGAGGAGAAAAATTACAAAATTAATTTGGCCACCAGGTCCCCAGACTGATCTAAGAGACATTCTTGGGATATCCTTTTTTTCCAGATTTTATCCTGTCCATAGGTTCCCCTATGGCCATCCCATTTTGGTTGCCTTATTGGGTCATCCTAAGGATATTCCATAAAGGGATCTGGTTCTTCTTTAGGTCGTTACTCCCTTGTGTGTTTTTAGAATATAAATGACATTAACTAAATATCTATTAAGACAATCTGGTGTTTAGCTCATTGTACTTTGGAACAAAGGAATATCACTCTTCTGTTTTTATAAGGGGAGTAACGGTCTAAAGAAGCACATCCTGTTCACCTTCTTTAGGTTGTTACTTCCCTCTGTTTCCTCTATAAGGGGAGTAACAACCTTAAGGAGGGCCGTGTATCTTATGGATATTCTATTACGTTCACTCTTTGGCTGCTGAATGAAACTAAGATGTCCCTTACATATTGTAACAACATTATCTCTCTGGATTTTTTATTGTTATTGATATGTTTGTAGACTTGTTGTACGATGTGCTTCTAAGTTAACATTGAATTTGAGAGTATTTTACTGTGTGTTAAATAAAGTTATATTTACTAAATTTATTAGTAGTTTTGATGGAGATTTTGTGGTATTTAGAAAACATTATGCTATTATTAGGTAACTGAGTAAATAAATAATAACGCACATTAACCCATAGTAACGCACTTTAAGAGTTAAGATAGTTATATACATACATGGTTTGAGGTTGAAGTATTAATTTTGAATATGGCCCAATCGGAAATGACTCCTGGTCTAGTGGAAAGTGTCTGACTAACTACCCTTTCAAATTCTGACACCACACAAGATTTCTAGTACTAATAAAAACAATCATAGAAGCCACATAGAGATCAACATTAAGGATTAATGAGTAAATATAGCAGATAACACTTATGAGTATTGTCACAGGTCACAGGTATTCACTATTTTGAAAATTTACACATTTTGAGTATCCATAATGTGTCCACAACTCTTGGAGCCTATAAAGCTATGTTTTAAGAGAAGAGTCCCCAAGTATACACAGGATGACCTGGGAGGACAAGATCAAGTCATCTCTTGAAGAGCTAGGTGTCACCTGAAACCTAGCTTGGTGTCTGGTTGAAGATTAGTCTAAATGGAGATACCTTTGACAAACCTCTACACCATTTGCTAAAAGAAATTGTGATTAAGTAAATAAGGTGTTGGTTTGATTGAGATTTGTGATTTGTTTGCAGGAGTGGAGGAACTGTTCCAGAGTGCGGACACATCGAGTACACCTCTCACCATCGTAACACTAGTGCAGAGAGGAGCCAAACCTAAAACCGACACTGATTTCGAGAGACAGACTAAAGAGGTTCCACACTTTAATCCACATTAATTATATTATTTCACCAGTGATTTCTGCTTTATCCTGCAATCCTAAAACCATAAGAAATAATAAAAAATCAATACAGTGCAAAATTTAAAAATCTGTTACTCATTTCACTCTCCAACATACTTAACTATCACCTAAAGCTAATGGTTGAGGCATATCATGATGTATTTTTTTAATTTTTATTATAGTTTTTATGGGCGGCTCAGGAGATCTGTGGGAAGCTAAGGGCAGCTGGTTACTGGGCTGATTTTATAAATCCGTTCTCAGGTCAGCCGTTCTACTCTACAATGCCTCCGATTGGTTTGTTCAAGACTGATGAGAGGTTCCGATGTCACGGCTTTCACATTACATCCAAAGGACCTTGTAAAATCATCTCAACGAGCAACTCTCACAAATTTTTAGGTCAGTCTACAAACCTGGTATATATTCCATAAAAAATATATGCCATTCTAAACCTGTTGCACTTTTCATCATCAAGAGAACAGCGAGGGCCGTCTGAAATGACTGAAGCCTAACTATGGACATTTATTCAAAGTGAGTGTAGCGAGCTTTTTACACTGAACAAAATATACACTCTGCTTGTCCGTCTGTCAGTAACTTAGGTGCGGCAATAACTTAAGTAATAATTGACAAAATTTAGTCTAAAATTAATAATTTACTATCCCATTTTTAGGCAAAGTCCAGCAGGGTATGTACCAATCTCTCATTACTTCATGCTGGTGCCCTCTGTCATGGCCTTATGTGACAGCATCCTTTTTTTCTCTTTTTCTTTAGGTTTTTCCAACCTGTGCTAGCTTATCTTACTTATCATAACATGTTAGTGCACACCACTGCTTAAATAATTATAGATGTTGATTTGCCAGTTTTGCCCCTATAAAGTTGGACCTGTGGCAAAATACATACAGACACATTAAACAAGTTAAGGCCAGATTTTGGTTTTCGTAATGTATGAAATGAATTTTTATGTATCCAATAATTTTTCCAATTCTGGTGTACAGAAAAAACTTAAATTTTATTTATAATAGTGCTGTGTGTACCCTGTAGTAAATATTCTTAATGCGAAGGTTGATCATTAAGGGTAAGAAGAAAAGATGACTAATTCATGTATTGTGGCTAAGGTTCGGCTACACAAGCCATTTTCAAGCCTAAACATATAAAGTTTATATAAGCAATGACATACACATTTACTAATAAACAAAACATGAATTAGTATTTTTTCTTTTTACCCTTAAGGATCCACCTTCTCATTAACTCTAAAAACTTAAATTTTATATTTAGATTACATCATAATGAAGTATATGTAATTGTTTGCAGGTAGTTTATTTACGACGGCTCCGTCAAGTACAGATCAGCTGAGGGACATACTCAAGACTTACGAAGCTATAGATATCTACCCCAAGTGAAACTTGGCTTTTCTCTAGTACTCGTTATTTCTTTTCCCCTTCGTCTATATTTCCCTCCCTTTTTCTCTTCATATACTGACAAATCTCGACTTAGGATAATTTGGACCTACAAAATATTTAAAAAAACAAAATAATTTTACCTATTGATTTATTTACCTTTTATCAGAATAATAATAGTTACATATTTTGATTAATTTTATGGTGTTAATTATAATTACATTAGAAGTAAATAATTACTATGTATTACTAAAGAAAATGGCAATAGAGGGGAGTGAATAATCTGCAGAAACCATCCAAATTCTTAAATTGAGGTTTGTCAGTATATAAAATTCTTTGTTTCTCTGTTGATCTTTATAGAAAATTTATCTTTGTGATAATAAAAAGTGATTTAATATTAATTTTTTGATGTCCAAGATTTGCTGTTTCCTTTTTTTTCTACATTTTTCTTTAGGCATTAAAACCTTTAGGGATAATTCTTTAGGATCAAATGAGCTGATCTTTTAGAGATGTACCACGGAAATAAATCTTATACTGGTATAAAGTGGCAGGATATCCTCTCCTTTATCGCCCAAACTAGGAGATTAGAGGGTAAGACTGAGGTGGTTTGATGGGCGTAAAAAACCAGGGGTTGGCAAAAAGGACCCGAGTGCGGTCTAGTTGCCAGGCTTGGCCTCCCCGCCCCCTTACTACTACTACTACTACTACTATACTGGTATGTCTCCTTTAGAATATTTCCATTTTATTACAGAATGTTGGAGCTAAAAATGAAATATTGGTGAAAAAAGTACTATACTCATAAAATTTTATACACTCTAAAATTAAAAAAAAGAGCTTACTATATTTGTGCGAGTTGTGCATGCTCAGATTAAATTTTTAATTTCTCTATATTTTATCTACAGTGTATATTACGAAAGAAGGAACGTGTTGACAGCGCGGGAAATCAGATGACACTCAGATTGGCCAACCTATGTTAGGGTAAAAATAAAGCCACAAGGTCTGTTTTAAACGGTTATCCCGAAGGCCGCGCCCCTCCACTAGAGATTTTAATTTTTACCTAGTTGGCTCAACCTACTGCCCGCCAAAATCTTGAGCTCTCATTGGTTCTCCCCACAATGTGTCAAACTTTCCCATGCTGTCAACGCGTTCCTTCTTTCGTAGTATACACTGTATGTGAAGCCAAAAAATTTTGTTATTAATGTTATTAAATTGCAACTCTCTAGCTTGAAAGGTTCAGGATATATGAACCATGCTGTGATGGACAGGCAGACATAAAGCCTAAAGTAGACAGACACAAGGCCAAAGGGTTTTGAGGAGGTCCTAAAAAACCCTAAAAGCAATTTTCGGTACTTCGACAAACCATCAAAATAATAAAAATCAACTTACTTATTTGAATCTCCATAGATTTGGGAATTATTAATAAAACGATTATTAAATACGAGTGCGAAACGGAATGGTTTCTTTTTAGAAAAAAATATATGGTGTGGTTACTTGTATTCGAACTCATAATCATGAAACCTGAAGTTAACTGCTCAACCATGGAAAAAGGAATGTAGCTGAATTTCCATATTATAAATTATACTCATAATTGCTTAAATTAATTTTCAAGTAAAACTTTTGACGGATGATTTCATCAATAGTTTAGAAATTTTCAATAAATTTACTTATGTACATGAATTTTTTCCTACACTGTCAGAATTAATTCTAATTATGGACCTCCATACAACGAACTCGATGGTTCCGGAAAAAAAAAAAAAAATTGTTCCATAGAAATTTTTTTATATAGAATTTCTTTTACTATAGAATCACTTAGTATAGAGAATCCATGGGACATAAAAAAAATTTGTTACATAGAGATTTTCGCTGTATAGAAGTTCGTTATCAGGAGGTCCGACTGTATTTTGTTTTTAAATTTAGTATACTTTAAAATCCCTGGAAACTGAATTGTAAAGTATAGTTTGTATTTTAAGAGATTCAATGCCAATTTTTTTACGAAAAATATTTAAAATAAAAAAGTAAGTGCGAGTAGGAGAAGTAAAACAATCAGATTTTCAAATTTGCAGCAATTCCGGGAAGGATCTACCACAACCATAACACAAAATTTCCCTGAGTCGTCTAAATTTATTTAATTCCCCTCTCCTTTTTTTAAATTATGAATAAAAATATAAATTTAATGAGCACAAAAAGGTTGAAATTATTATGGGACTATCTGTGGGCTACACATTTAACAAACTTTAAAATTTCTGAACAAAACGTTAAATACTTCTATAAAGCAACATCAATGTACACAATCTGTGAGAGACACCAAGGGATAGTGTGCAAACACGGTATTACATTGCTGTTGTGTTTTGCCAGCCAAGAAATAATGGCGGTATGAGAGCACTCTCGTCTCTGACAAGTCCTATATCTCTTCTTCTTGATTGGTCCAGAGTTGGGTGGCCATCGTCAGGCCCCTGATAAGTCGGATGCTGATGAGTCGGACAAAACGATGCAGGACATAGCGTAATGCCGTGCCAACATCTTAATGACGTATTGTCTGATGTTGGAACAGTTCCTATGTGCCACGCTTGCATGGCACATCCCTTAGTGTCTCTCACAGATTGTGCAACTTCTATAAAGACATATAGGTGTAAATGAGATATGTTGGTTTACAAAAATGACTGAATTTTAAGCCAATTATAGCTGAATTTATTAATTTTTAAACAAATTTATAAAGTGTATTTTACAAGTGGTTGCTTACTTTTAGTTTTCAATTGTCAACTAAAATCAGATTTATTTTCATCAATATCTCGGAAGCTAGATTTTTTTTTTTTTCCCGGAAAAAAATCTTAATTGGTTAGATTCGTATTTAAATGGGCATTTCAAAGATTTTTAATCAAAAGCGTCGAAACCGTTTTTGAGAGATTTTTGGGGGGAGTGCCCCCAAATTTGAAATGAAATTCATTCTCGATTTCGCCTCGGAATATGTTGAATTTCGTCAAAATCGGCCCAGTAGTTTAGGTCTCGCGTCTGCACAGTCGACACACAGACGATTTTAGACGAAAATATGAAGTTGTGGACTAAAGAAAGAGCAGACTTGGTCACTATGTAGATATNCCAGTTAAGCTACACAGAAGAATACTTTCACCTGACAATATCGATACCTAATCCCGAATTAAGCTTTTTCAAATTTTTCCACAAGTCTTAGAAGTCAAGAAACGACAATAGAACTAGACCGAGAAATACGCTTGTAATTATAAAGTACTCAATTAGTACCTGTACTTAGTACAATCAATTAGAAATTCAATTTTTAAGTTTTTGGTAGTATTCATACTACGGAACGTTTAAATGTTAATTTAAATCAAATTATAATTACTATTTACAAAGGGAGACAGTCAGAGAAAAATGAGGGGGAGGTCCGTGGTTCGAATCCCGGCGCTGAAGTCTATTTTTCTCTGACTGTCTCCCTTTGTTAATAGTAATTATAATTATAATTTGATTTAAATTTTTATTTTTTTAAACAAATTGTACATTGACCTGTATAATATATAGGTATATATAACAGGTATATAGGTTATAATAACATATTATTTTTTTCTTAATCTGTATTTTTTAAAAATAAAACGAAATGGTAAATTGTCTTAAGGGGCCCATACACAGTCCAACTTGTTGTTCAACCAAGTTGGACTATGTATGGGCCCCTTTATTCTTATTTACTATTCTTGTTTATTGTTATATTTTATATTTACATTATCATTATATTTATATAGCGCTAGTAGAGGCATAGAGGGAATCAAAGGAACTAGTTACAATCAAACACTGTTTTTGTAAAAATTGGATAGACTCAAGGATTATTATTCTAAATTTGTTTTTTTAATTTATTATATGAGCTTTTGTTTTCAATAAATTTCAAAAGGTGTTTTTATTTTAATTATTAAGGTAATATGGGTTATACGTTTGTTACACTAGTAAATTACTAAATAAAATTCTTTGTGCTTTGTAAAAACGGGTGGTTTTACCATTTTGGGGGGTTTTCAACCGGGGGGAAAAAAAGAAATAAAAAACGGGTGGTTTCCGGGAAAAACGGGTGATATGGTAACCCTACAAACGAGTTGCGAACCACAGACCTTTAGATTATGAAGCAAACGTACTAACCATTGCTCCATGGACATTGTCATCAAGAGAGAACACAAAATTGGTATATAAGCGTAATATGATAGATTATAATTAGGCTAGGCCCTTGGCAACGGGCTTAATTGTATACTTAGAAAAAAAGTAAAGGTAAATTCGGATTGTAGGTGACCCACTTGGAGGTTAGGTGATAAAATCCTGCATTTTAAATTAAAAACCTTAATTTTGTGTACCCTTGAATTTTTAATAGCCGCTCCGCACCGCTTTGCGGTGATTTTGTTGTTTTGTTACTTTTGTCATTTTCTGAAGAAAAACAACCCTCCTGTATATAAACCAGGTAGAGGTCCAACTCAAAAAATGTCTGGGTCACGTACAATCCGAATTAGCCAAAGTAAAAACTAATTAAATTAATTTAAATAAGTTATTATATCTATTTAAAGACCAGGAAATCAAAACAAGTATTTATTTTTATTGTAATAAATGTGGTTGCCTTAGCGTAGCAATATTTTTTTTTTTTCAATTAAATTTCTCAACCATTTCTTAATCCTGAAATAATAAATTTGTCAAAAATGAAAGAGAGCAATGCATTCTAAAACTTAATTTTCACTTCTAATGCGTGAGAGCCTCACAAATATTTTTTTTATTTTTAATAAATCGTCGGATCCGTTTTCGAGAAATTTTTTATGTTTAGGGTTTTTTTTTAGAGCTAAAGTAATTTCTCTATTTGGTCAGAGTATGATATTTTTGGATCATTATCCCAAATTCCAGTTTACACTGATACCCCTTCCTTCCTCTGAGACTTAAACTATGTACTTAGTACAGTATCGTCCAAAAATATTGAAATTATAGTGGTGGCGGTAAGGCTTTGGCGTAATCAGGCAGGTAATCAGGTCAATTTTGTAAAGTTGGTAATACACTTGTTAAAAAAGTGAGATAGAGTTAAATTCCCTAAACTAAACAATTAAAATAACTTGAACTAATAACAGATCTAATTAAACTAAAAACAGATCTATGGGATTGATAAATATTTATCTCGGAGATAAGAGATAAAGGTTGTCATAATAATTCCTTGAGCACTCGAGTCAGGTTATCTAGGTTTGAAGTGTTGAAAATACTAGTTGTACTTTGAGATCAGAGATCCTTGTAATTGTAAAACTGTGGATTTAAAAGTTTAAGAATTTTAGTTGTATATATTACTTTAAATAATTGAGGTTTAACTAGTCATTTTAACAAAATGGATTACAGTATTGTTCAATTTACGCCTTCAAGAGAGGGTCATTCCTGTGGATACTGCAAATCTAAAGATGGCAATCTTTCAGATGGTAGGTATCCAAAAAATACTTATTTGTAAATCTAAAGACAATATGTTACTGCGATACATTTATTTATTTCGGTTAATCATTCGTAAATAAATGTATTATCGGCCGTTCAAAATCGGTTACGGAGGCCTCTTGTAACTGCCTTGTTCTTGTTCGTATTTATTTAAATTTCAGTGGAACCTTGATAACGCAAACTTTGATATCGGGAAATTCTCTGTAAATCTAGTGATTTTTTTTTGTCTCTATCAATATTAATGCCAAAACGGGTAGCTATTTAATAGAGTGGTGCCTGCTGTTTTGCTAGCATTGTGAAGTAAATGAGTATCTTCTCAATAAAGTGGGTCTGCTGTTCTCCTTTTATCGGATTAAAGGTCTGATTCGAGTATATTGCCCCTAGTTGCCCATCACTACCTTAGCAATAAAGTGCCAACTGGTTGCCCTTTGCCCCCAGGGGCTGTTGCACTGCTGTACACCTGTAAACTCTCAGTAAATAAAAACACTGAGTAAATTGAGCACCTGATTCACATGTTTATTTGCTGTATGATAAACTAAAATTGATTATTTCAGGTATGTGGGCTCATTCGTTGACAGTACAAGACTATCAGGATCTCATAGACAGAGGCTGGAGGAGGAGTGGACAGTACTGCTACAAGCCTAAGATGGACGTAACCTGCTGTCCTGCGTACACTATTAGGTAATTTCTTTTTTGTTTTATGATGCGCTTAAATGCGTTTTCTTACTGCACAGCAAATGCTTTTGTTGTACAATCCTCGTATTTACATGCCAATAAGATTACCCATGATAGAGGCGGTGAATTGGGACAGTCCACAGTTGTTTATGATGCCCTCCATTGTTTTATTTTATCTCCGTTCAAAAGAAGATTGTACAATAATAAGATTGTCAATAATTGTACGCATCTGGCATTCCTCAAAATGTTAAACTACTTATTTTTTGTTTTGTTTTTTAACATTTGATTTAATTTTTAATTATAACAACCCATCCCTAACTACACTATTTTTATAATTAGTATTGTTTTTTGACACTCAGATTGACCAACCTATGTGAGGGAAGAAATAAAATCCCACAGGCCTGGTGGCCTGAGGGAGAGAGGGAAATGCATAATTTGTTTGTCGACAAAAGAAGGTTATTTTACTAGTTCAAGAAATCGCGATCTTTTTACCTGATTTTGCCACTTAGATTTTCACTTCTTATTTAAGATTATGTTTTGAAATTTAATGCAAGAGTTAATTTCCTTTATAGAATCAAGAAATTTAATGTCAGTAATGAAACTGTATGAAAATTGTAGGCTTAAAACTACTTAGACGAATAATTAATTTACCTAACAGATGTTGAATTGTAATGAAAGGATGTTTAAGAACCTTTGTTAATTCAGTCAAAGTTTACATTTTAATCTATCAATATTTGAGTACAGTGTGAAAGTAGTAATTATTATTTTTCGGTAAATAAACAATAAACCCTATTATTGTTATAATAACATGGAAAACGATAACGATTACTGAGTTTATTAATTTTGTCTCTGTCCGAGTCTTACGTCTTACTTTGTCTGAATAACTTAACAAATTGAAATAACGGGTAGTTACAAACAAAACTCAAAAACCAGTATAATATTTAGTGCATTAGCATTATATTTTAATAACATAAAAAGTGAATAATATATAAAAGTGAATAATATATAAAAGTGAATTCAAGCAGTGGCGTGGAGGTTATAAAGTCTCTTCGAAGGGTTACCCTTTAGGTCGGCGCCCCTCTAGTAGAGACATTTTGATTTGCCTAGTTGGCCCGACCTTCAAAAATTCAAAATCCAGCACTCTCATTGGCTCCTTCTCTATTTTCCCGCGCTGTCAAAAAACAATACTAATTGTAAAACTAGTGTACCAACTGATATGAGCATAAATAAATTTAATGTGGTTACCACAACTTATTTATTTCTTGCTTATCTCTCTACAATTAGACAACTTTTAAAAAGCAAATTATTTAATTAACATACTTTATTCTTCTGCAGGTGTAATGGTCTTGATGTTCGACTGTCAAAATCTCAAAAGAAAATACTGAAGAAAATGAGAAACTTTTTGATCGACGGAGTAAAAGACAATTCAGGAAATACAGAATCGTTGACAACTGAACAAGGTACAAGCTTTTAATTTTAATATCATAATCGATGTGGTTAGTGAACTCTCAACTTCGCCTCAATCCAGAGGCTAAACTATGACATATCTTGTGAGTTAGACTCCTAGAGAGGTGAGCCATGTTTTACACTCATCATCACATTGCCTGCGTCCTTCTTATCCCGATGATGTGTTTTTTTGGACATTAAAGAAATAGCTAAAAAAATCTTGAAATCTGAAAAAAATCTTCTTTCGCATTTAAGATGTTGTTTCAAGCAACATGTTCATTTAGGAAATAGTGAATAGAACTCAAAATGAAAATATCAATAAAATGCACTTATTTCTTACCATTTTCACACAAGTAATTCATGTGCACTAAATGGACCTAAGAGTGGAGGCCTCTTATTTAGTTCTTCTTTTTTCTTTTCCTCAGGTTTTTCTGGTAATTAAATATCCTCTTCTGATTTTTTTGGCTTCCCACTATTTCTATTAGTGTTATGACTAACTGATGGTTATTAGATAAGTTTTACTCATTCACTATTATTTATAAGGAGTAAGTTGCATAAAGTTTTGGTTGAAGAAACAAACTTATTGAAATTGTTGCAGGTGCTGCAGACGGGTGTTCTGAGAGAGTGATATTTGACAAAGTGGCCGATACAATGACTGATATCAATATGGAAGTTGATCCGTCACTACTCAAAAATGTAAAACAAGGTAACTTAACCAGGTGGTTAGTTTTAAATTATCTATTTAAAAAAAAAAAAAAACTAAGAGCCTCTGCCCTCTACTTGCTTCGCTTGTCAACCTCCTAAAGGGTAGCCGCTACACAGCGAACAGTGTCTCTAGAACATTACATTAAGCTAATGAATTAAAAGACAATATTAATTTATTACAGAATGAATTCATTATCGTTTAAATACGAAATGTAATTTGGTAGTTGTTTGAATAGATATAAAATAAAACTAACTGACCTTGTACATTTTTTACTATTGAAGGAAAGGAAATAATAACAATCAGAAAATTTCAAAGTCAAATAACTTATGAATAAGATTTGGTAGAAATAAGAAGTTAGTCTCATCTTTTAGGTCAAATCTTCTGTTTTCAAAAACATATAACAAGTAAGGATAATTGGAAGCATATACCCTAATAAACGGGTGAGAAGTTAACAAGGTTTTTCTTTTTTAAATGCTTGTTTAGCCCCCTCCTTCCTACAAAAGCAGGGAGAATATCTCTAAATTTTACTACTGCGTAATTTAATGTACCCTTCTCTTTCTTACTCTCTAGACTCGTACACAAAACTTTTTAATTATATTAAAAGAAAAGAAGAACAATTGAATGTAAATTGAGTGCTGATAAAGCTTGTATCAATTTATGTAAATATTTTTTTTTTTTACTTTGTAATAATTTATTTATTTATTTTTTTTTTAAATTTATTTAAAGCATGAGACAGAAGATTGGTTTAAAATTTTATTTTAATAAGCAACTAATTGGTTTAAACGACAATTGTAAATTTATAGAAATGAAGTATGCCATTTGACTCCTACTCAGTTCGACTTTTACTTCAATTACATTTTTCGGTAACCAGTTTGATCTTGTTTTGTTTCAGATAATTTAATAGACGAAGATACGCCCGATAATATTGATTTTGCTACTACAGCTGATTCTTCTAAAGTATTACAAATTTCGAAAAAAGTCAAAATTAATTCATCTGATGGAGCTCACAAACAGAAGAACAAAACTAATCCGGGTATTGTTTGCTTTGCTTTATAAAAATAGATTTATTTTTATCTCTCGTTGATTTCTATATTACATTCCCTGAAAATAGGGGTGGAACCTTNGGGGGGGGGGGGGGGGGGAATCTGAGTTAGCAACAGATATCTGTATTGAGGCTTCATCCCGGGGATCATTTGTCATATTTTTTAATGATTCCAAGCCTACTGAAGATAGTGAAAGCATTGTGATCGTTATCTAGAACAAATTTTGATTTATTAAAAATTCATGAACATAATATGTTTTTGACATTAGGGGACATTTTTGTTCTTGTGTCTGTCTGTCGGTGTGTCCATCATTTTTGCAAACCAACTTACTTAAAAAACTTTTTTTCCATTTTTAATGATTCAGATGTTAGGTCATAATTAGCCTATTGTTGCCCCCTCTTTTGTTTCTCTTCCTAATGTGCTCAAACTTTTTTTTATTAACACATATCTTACGTACTTATCCTGTTTTTTAAGATATTTGAATGCTTTGTCGAATGTAGCCCACAGGCGCTCCCAATAATAATTACATCTGCACGTATTAAATATTACTAAATTTATACACATTTATTCATATAAAAGACAGTTTATTTGACAAATTTTTAAAAAAGGGGGTGGGTAATTAAATAAATTAGACAAACCTGGGACATAGAAGAAAAACATAATTAAATTTGAGGAAGTCATGTGCCACACCAATTGACAGAACATTTAAAAAAGTTTTTGATTTATTACTTTTATTAAATATTTTTCATAATAAATGTTAAAGGTACAAATTATTTTTGGAATGGTGGATTGTTGTAAGAGATACTTTTTTGATGATACTTGTAAATCAATTATTTCTTTTCCAGTTGTCGGCATGGATCCATCAAAACCACAGATGAAAAAAGCAAGGGTGATGAGGCTCGAGAGAAGAGAAAAAAAACTCCAGGAGAGAGCAAAATTACAGTCCACAGACTCGTTGCAGATTGGCACTCAGCCTACTGAATCACAACCTGCCGATAACAACTCAGAGAAACCCTATAATAATTCTAAATCTTTAGAGGATTTCATTAATGGACCCCTTCCTGAGAATAGGAAACATGATTTGGTTGTAAGTATTTGACAAACGAGTTAAATCATTCTCCTGTTCTGGCACTTGTGCATTAAAAATTATTTTTATTGTTTTATGGTCTGAATTAGTTATTAACTAAGAATGTTACAGAAGCAGGTACTTAAAACCATCAGCAGGTTATACCACAACTGTAACACATCCCTAGATGTTGTTTATTGTCATGACGGATAGTAGGCTTGGCTACATCTATAGGTCTTGGTCTGGTATCTGGTATCTTGGCTAGGTGTAGCCAAGCTAAACCATATTTTTTTTATTCAATTTTGCTTGGAATTGAACCCTATACACACACACACACAAACTGAACGTTTAGAATGTGGTGTTTCGAACAAAGATCTAGTCGGGAACTAGGAATAAGTAAAAAAAAAAACCCTGTCCACCATTTGAAAGAAAAAGGACCAAACAAAATGTTATTTTCGAAAGGACATTACATTTTGAAAGAGGATAAAATTGAGTCAACATCAAGACTTAGAACTGGCTCTCTTAGAAAATTTTAAGAACATTCCAATAAATGGTCCGATACTTCTAGAAAAAGCTACACTGAATTTGGTAAGCTTTTAATAATAAAGAATTCCAATGTCCTTCCTTATGGATCACGTGTTTTCGCTGATTGAATAAGAGGAGAATCAGAAAGCGTTCCAACAGGTGTCTCAGAAAATTGGTTGGAACGTGTTTGGCCTAATTTGCGCCTCAATTATGAAGATGGTATCATGTTCAATGCTGACGAGACCGGATTTTTTTTTTTTTTTTTTTGTCTTACGAACAAGACATTACATTTCAAAGGGGAGACTTGCTGAGGTGGTAAGCAGTCTAATGAATGTCTTTGAGTTTTCATGAAAACATGAAAACTTTGAGATGTTTTAAAAAATCAAAGAACTTGCCAGTCGATTAAAAACGCAATAAAAATAAATAAATAAATAAAAAATGGATGACCAGAGACATTTTTTCAGAATGGTTAAAAGGATTAGGATAAATCTTAGATCTATGCTTTATATAATTTATTTTTCTCCCTCTGATCACAATGTCTGTGCTTTAGCCATATGATCAAACAGTATTTTATGTATGAAAGGCTACGCTTTTCATATATTTGGCGTGATAATTTGACTGATTTATTAACTAGCTGATTTTTTTTTAATAAATAGGATAGGATACAATGATGCTCGGATATAACGATCTGTTTTACTAGGCCCCCTGAAGATCTTTTTAAGCGAATTTCACTGTTTAAATGTATATGTATGTATACCCATAGAAATTATGTTGGTAACTGGTTTGATGTTTCTAGGTGAAACTTGTCAACCTGACTGATGATAGTCCTGAGACAGAGGCTCAAATTGAAGTTGAGTTAAAAGTCTACCAGAAGTACCAAGTTAAAATCCACTCTGATTCCCCTCATCACTGTACCAAGAGACAGTTCACTAGGTTCCTTGTCAAGTCACCTCTTCAGGTATTCCTTTCGAATCGAGTCTTTAAATTACTTTATTAGTAAACAAGGCATGACAACTAGATGTGGAAATTCGGTATAATTGCTAAAAATTCTATTATTGCAAATTTCTTATGTAATTTTTAAGTGTACAATATCCCTAAAAAAATTTAAATATGCCGTGAAATATTGGAGTAACTCATAGCAAGTAGTAATTGGATCATTGTATTAAAAAAAAAAAAAAACATATTAAACTAATGGAAATCCATGAAAGGAATACTTCTGTAAGAGGTAACTGACAAGAGGAATTACTAATATTATTGAAATACTTGCTAACTTTGTGAATAATGCGTTGTACTGATTTTCCAAAATTTAAAGAGAAAAAATGGTGTTTGGTTTGTTAGATTAAACTGGTGAGTTGCAATGAGAAAGAAGTGATTGCTCTGGAGTGGGCGTTGTATGCCAAGTACCAGATGACGGTGCATCACGACCAGCCTGAAGACTGTGATCGCGATAGTTTTCAAGGCTTTTTAGTTTCTTCACCTTTCAAAGTACGTTTATTGTTATTTTCCTATTTTGTTGGCATGCCTTGTTTTTATTTATTTGTTTAACTGAATTTTAAGTGCAGAATGATCTCCATGTTCTAGTGCATGCATAACTTTTTAAACCTTTTTTGTAAATTTCCTAATCATGTAACCTAAATTTGACCTACTTCCTATCTACCTATAAAGCTGAAAGCACAGATTATGTTTTTCCGTTGACAATACTGTCATCAAAAAATGTTTTAAATTATTATTTGTCCAAAATCCCAGTATAACTGTTTTATTAAGAACTAGCTGGATACCCGTGCTTTGCTACGGAGTTTATAAAAGTTTATAAACTACCAGGAAAGCATACAAATTATTTTACTATGCGAGAATATCTAGATTCTATCCCTCCTACTTACATCCCTTCCTCTTTAATAAGAAAATTGCAAATATCCTAAATTTACCCCCTCCTAAAATAAAATATGACAAAACTGTACATAACAACAGTTACTGTACTCTTAAAGAGCATTTCAACGATATGCAACATGAAGATAAAGGGTATTCATTACTTGTACCCCGTACCCCTTTGAACCAAAATTTATAGTTTTAGGGGAAGTTACTTTGAAGGTCAAGTGTGCAAATTTTCATCGAGATCAGACTAGAATGTAGATTTGTATAAAAGAACATGCATATGTACACACATATTACATATGTTGACTTTTATATACATTTATATAGATATAGATATAAATTTACATTTTACCTCTCCCCCTTCTAAATTAAAAAAAGTCAAAACTGTACTTAAGAACAGTTACTTTTCTCTTAAACAGCTTTTCAACGATGTGTATCATGAAGGGTATCCATTACTATGTCATTTGTACCCAGTACACATAACAGCAATTACTGTACTCTTGAAGAGCATTTCAACGATATGCATCATGAAGATGAAGGGTATTCATTACTTGCACCCCGTACCCCTGTGAACCAAAATTTTAATTTCGTAATCTCATGTAGGCAGTGGTGATCTTTACCTTGCTGAAGAAAAAGTCTGTATATTCATCAAATTGGGATAAAAGACATACCCCCATACGGATACTCTTCTTTTTATATAAGATACAGCTACATTTTTTCCATCCCCCCCTCCTTAGGGAAAATATGATAAAACTGTACATAACAACAATTATTACTGTCCTCTTAAAGAGCTTTTCAACGATATGCATCATGAAGGGTGTTCATTACTTTGACATTTGTACCCCGTACCCCTGTGTACCAAAATTAAATTTCGAAAATTTATGTAGACAGTGTTTTTCCCCTTGCTTTGAAGGTCAATTGTGCAAATTTTCATCAAGATCTGACTACAACTGTTGATTTGTATAAAGAACATACATACATTCGTTGACTTTTACATATATATATGGCCGCCATCTTGAATCAAAATGCCCGATTGGTAAACTATTGATCAAAAGTTACTAATTTCATAAAAGGAAGCCAACATCTAAATTTCAAGGTTCTAGTACAATTGGTTCCGGAGATATCGTCTTGTCGAATTGTATATAAATGGCCGCCATCTTGAATCAAGATGGCGGATTTTTAAAATATTTCTTAGCGAGCACCTAGGAGGTAAGAGGAAAACACCTACAAAATTTCATGGTTGTAGGTCCAGTGGTTTCAGAGATATCGTGATATGTCAGTGAGTGAGTGGTATTTGGATTTTATATATATAGATGATGTGTGTTGGGCTACTCTGATAAATTATGGTAAGCTGCATCAGGTGTGGTCACTACTTAAATAGATGACCACACAGTCCGTCCAGTATTGCTTAAACAAATAGCTTCTGGAAAGAGTTAACACCAGTAGGTTTCAGCCTGTAAAACCATGGTCGACACTTGAGTCAATACTACGGTGTTTAAAAAAAAAAAATAATAATAATTTTACCAGAGTTGTGCAGACATAATTTACAGACCAGCTCTTCACACACATGTGAAGATTATTGTATCAATCCAGGATTGGGTTAACACAAGGATACCCTAGGTTTGCTTAAAGGACCACATATATGTGTCTTGTAAATGGGTGTTAAGACCCCCTGGAATTAAAAACAAGTAATAATAAGCTCCTGGAGGGAAAGCTGTGATAATAATCAATGTTTATATCACACACTATGAGTTTTATTTTCTGCTAAATCTGCAGAATACTAAATGGCCTAGTCCATTAATCTACCCTCTTCAAGTATAAACATGTCTCAAGAATTTTCTGTTGAGTAAAATTTTGCTTAGTTCTGTATCAGTTGTAGGTGTTGTTATGGCTCAAAATGGCTCCTTCTTTGATTATACAGATTACATTTTTTGATGCTCAGAGATAACAAATAATATCATTGGAGAATTATTAATTTTAGCATAATAATCGCTAGGAGGAGCTAAATGAGATTGTGTATTCTTCTAAAAAATACTTGATTAATGCTTATATTAATAAAATGAGTCGAAGAAAGTGCAAGTTTATGGTATGTTTGTAGAGTGTGAGAGGTTCAGACAAAGTTGAGACAGGGTTGGGTTCGTTCCACCAGCAGTACTGGTTAGACGGAGAACTCATAGCTGTTGGAGTCCTGGACATCTTACCTAACTGTGTCTCCTCAGTCTACTTCTTCTACGACCCTGCTTACTCCTTCCTCTCTCTCGGAACTTACAGCTCACTCAGGTAAATCTCTATTCGAAGCCCCCAAAAAAGAAACAAATATGTATATATTTATTTGTGGATGTTAAGATTTATTTCAGACACTTTTTAATTTAATATTCTGGTGGCAATTTTGAATCTTTTACAAGCATTTAACTGTTTCTTAACAGTTACAGTTCAATGGTTGCAAAAAAATGTTACTCACCCTTTGTCGCTCCATAAATAGGAGTTAGAAATGAACACTTATTATTCAGATAAAAGCCTGAAAATGCCCAGGTATGGGCAAAAATTTGATAAGATTTTGTCGTTTTAAAAAAATAGAAAAGTTTTAATGATCATCTCTAGATCCCTATAAGAAAAACAATAATTTGAAAACAAAGTGATAAACTGAAGAATAATTAATATTTAAGTTTGGTTTTTATATAAACTCAATAGCTTCCGGCTATTTTGTCTGTAACTAATAGCTTCCGGCTATTTTGTCTGTAACTAATAGCGTCCAACTATTTTGTCTGTAACTAA
This sequence comes from Gerris buenoi, assembly GCA_001010745.2. Lineage (NCBI taxonomy): Eukaryota > Metazoa > Arthropoda > Insecta > Hemiptera > Gerridae > Gerris > Gerris buenoi. The sequence continues at coordinate 306,027 of KZ651117.1, forward strand.
TAGCGTCCAACTATTTTGTCTGTAACTAATAGCTTCCGGCTATTTTGTCTGTAACTAATAGCGTCCAACTATTTTGTCTGTAACTAATAGCGTCCAACTATTTTGTCTGTAACTAATAGCTTCCGGCTATTTTGTCTGTAACTAATAGCATCCAACTATTTTGTCTGTAACTAATAGCGTCCGGCTATTTTGTCTATAACTAATGGCTTCCGGCTATTTTGTCTTATCTATAAAATCAGTTGCCATCTTTTACTGTGAGTGTTTCCATTGTCTTTATGTTTCTCCTTAAATATTCTGTCCTGGTTTGGAATAATCTAGCTTTGATCCACTCTGTTAAAAATTGTTATGCATGATTCTCAAAATTGTAACGGATTTCTTTTGCCATGAATACAGTTATATCCACTTGTTTCTGTGTTTTCAGCTATAAATGCTTTATTTTCATGGTTTGAAAAAATTGTTAAATGTGCATAACATGTTGTGCCATTTTTTAAAAATGTTTAATGTCAAAACAAATGCACCAGTTAAAGAAAAAAAATAAATAAATAAATACCAGCTCCTACACATCCATTTTAATTATTATTGAAAATATTACAAATATAATATAGATGCATTAACTTATAAAAATATTTATTTTAAATATATTTTTATGAATAATTTAATTGATGTGTGTTATAGGGAAGTAGCGTTAATGAGAGAGTTGAATCAAAGTATTAAATCGTTAAAGTACTACTACATGGGATTCTACATTCACTCTTGTCCTAAGATGAGGTACAAGAGTAAGATAGCTCCTTCGTTCCTCCTCTGCCCCGAAGCCTATACATGGCATCCTGCTGAGACCTGCATTCCCAAGCTCGACGTCAACAAGTATTCGAGGCTTAACACAGATCTGACTCAAGTTGATGTAAACGCCGCTATAGATATGGATAAGGTACTCAAATACATTCTGTTTATTCTTTCAGGTGGCTACTATCTAGACTATATCTGTTGTATACTCCCCCCCCCCCCTTACTAAGTAACCCTTAAGTGAGGGACTTTATTTCTACCTGCTTCCAATTATCTTGATTATCCAATTATCTGTTATATACTGTAGAAACCCTCTTATCTTGTCATGGTTACCAGTGTAATTGACCTTTCTCTCCAGGTGAGAAATGTCTGGTGTGCCAATACATCTGAGATATCTCTTGACACCTGTTTATTTTCGTTATTTCAATAAGTACCATACTACTATTTGGACATTATTGTTTTGTGCGAAATGAGTGAAAACGAAAAGTTGATTAATCTAGCAATGGGTTCGGTGCCAAGATGGCGGGTTAAAATGGCTTCTACCGTAGGTTGCTAGAATTTCCCCGTCAAAACTAGCTTTGGCAAAGTGTTCAAGTCAAAACTTATATTTACTAACTAGTTCGAACGAGAATTTCCTGATAATATCTGTAAATAGAAGTAAGCATTTTATTCATCCATTTTTATATAACTTGAATTTTCATCTTCTTTTAATTACAAATTATAGAGTAAAATTATAATTTCACCTTATTTTGATTCCTAATTAATAAAAAGGGGGGGGGGGGAAATAGATCCTATTCATGGATTTTTCAGCCCAACGTATGGCATAGGCTTCTCCCAAATGATACCAAGCTTCCCTATTGAATTCTACTTTATGCCTTTATTTAGTCAGTTGATATTCTATAGTGACAAAAAAGTATTTGTAGGTTATAATTAAAATAATGATTTCTTTTTGAAATCAGATTTGTACTTGTACTACAATATGGGCATTAAAGTTTATTGAACCAAGACATTATCGGTGTTACGGAGACTATATTGTGTCTTAAATCAATAGTTAATAATGTCTTTGATCTATTTCTTCTACTGTCAATATCATTATTTATGACTACTTATCTGAATTGTAATCCGGTTTCAGGTGTTACTCCTATGGAAACAAATGCCTATCCAGTTCAAAAAGTTCAAAAGGTTGTACAAGAAGGAAGTAAGAACAGATGAAATTAGACGGTACACCCGTCTAGTCGGTAAAACTTTGTCAGAGCGGCTCCTTTATTACTATAACTAATAAATACTTTTAGTCTGACTGATTACAAAAAAAAAAAAATCGCCTTGTTACCAACTGTACTCTTTGTGCCACTTGTTTTTATTATTTTGTCTTAAGATATTTATGTCTGTGATTTTTTTTTTTTATGTATTAATAATCATTTGCTGGCGGGTTATTTATGTTTGTTTATTATTAATGTATACATTTTTTTTTGGATGAACTGTTTTGTAGAAAAAAATGTCTTAATTAATTTATTTGTGCAACTTTTTCAAACTAATATTGTTTTTAAATTTTTTAAGGATTGATTTTATTTTTTATAAAACTGACTATTAGATATTTAATGAATTGTATCTAGTTACGAAGAGATTGAATTTTATTTTTCTGTTTCTGTAATGTAAACACTGCTCCAGAGTATTTTTAATATAATTGTTAAAATTAATATATTAAAACAACATTTAAACATAACAATTTTTCTCTTTATTACAGTGAAATAAGGCAATAAATCGATTGCTTAGACTAATCCCGCAAACAACATATATTTGTTTTCACATCACCTTTGAGTTCATTGAGCTTATGAGATCTGAGAGAGAGCCATTTTTAACGGTTTTCTTGATTGGCCATATCCATTTCCGTAAAATTATGTGTGTATATGTATATGTAGGTGTATATTTTACATAAAAATAAATAAAATGGTTATTAGTTTAATTTTTAATTAATAGTTATGTGTTGAATCTTAAACCCGTGTGCTGGCCTTTGTCAAAACTTGAACGAATAAAGGTGTGTGCAAAAATTCAGCTTTATTGGATTAAATCGGTACAGAATTCCTTATTTCACTGGTCTACTTATGGTTTTGTTTGATTTATTTTACCTTTTGTTTCATCTATAAATATAGTTGGTGCTATCACCGGGACCACCTTACAGGCTGCTAAATCGAGCTATATTAGCAAGTTCTTATCAACCATTTTTTCTTCTAATTAGATAAAATAAAAGTTTTGTCTGATCATCAATCAAAATTGATAATATTTTGGATCATTTTTTTATTTCACATGTTATGAAAACCAAAACCGGCCTTAGATTTTTTTTATATCCGTCTCTACAGAATTAGTGCAGGTCAGACTTTATTGGTGTAAACTGGCTGAACTAAATCCATATATTTTAATTTAGGAGGTGTGCAAATATTCAACATGCATCATGCATGTTGGAAGCTTTGTTTTTCATCCAAAAATATTGAGTAGAACTTAGAGTTATTAAATAAAATAGTTTTTATTTATTTATTTTTTTAAAAAAATATACTTTTGAAAATTTGCAAAATAATTGACTTTTTTTTATGTATAAACTAATATAATATCAGAATTTTTGACTTTTACAAATAGTTGAACTTATATCATCACACACTCATAGCTGAAGAGTCCTGAAAGAGCAAAATAATATTGATGCAAACTAGTAAATTGAATTTGGACTTACTGTCCAAAAGAATAAATCTGTACTTGATTTTTTATTTTATTAAATTGTAACCTTTTGAAGTATCAGATCTAAAACTTATGGTAACAGATAATCTTTTAGTTTTTTCAAAAGACAGAGCAAAGAGGACCAACAAAGTGGCTCAAATGCTACCCTATTCTCCCTCTTCCACCTCCCACATTCTTTTCTTCTTTTCATTGCACATTTTTATTATTTAAGACTGCACCAATAAAGTAGAGCAAGGTTAAATTTTTAAGCAATAACTATATTCTCTTAAATGACGCCTTATTGACAACGATTGTACTGATAGTTAGTTAGTTAAGCGTTTATTTCATTCAATAACAATAATAACAAATAATAATAATTTCACAAACGAAAGCCTTGGTCAATCTGACCGTTAGGCGAGATTCGGCCTCTTTATATAAAATGCAACTTATAATTCATAACAATTAACTTGGCTCAATTTATATTTACAATGCAATTATTTAAAAATTAACAATTAAAAAGTAACTCATTACAGAATAATTAATAAATTACAATGAGGAACGATATACATACTTCGTATATTATATGCATGCACACAAATATAATCTTATACATAACAATTTATCTGGATAACATAATAAAATAAATAAAAAACAAAAACAAGAAAATTATCCTTACATTTTTTATCCTTTCCTCTATTTTCCTTCTCTCTCCTCTTTTCCCTCTTTACCTTCTCCCACTTCGTTTCTTTCTCTCATTCCTTCCTTTTCCTGTTTTTTCTTAATATAAAAATAGTATCTGAAAAAATAAATAAATAAAGTAAAAATAAAAAATGACGAAATAAATTTCGTTGTACATTCTTTTATCAAAGGAGGTGAGTAACAATAAATACTAATGCAATATTAAAGCAAAAAGAAAAAAAAGAAAAAGCAATACATAGTACCTACAGATAAATATATATAATAACACATAAAATTATAAATACTTTTCTTCTTTCCTATTATTGAAGAAACAAAAGCATTTATCAGTTTGAATGGCTTTATTACATATACACATACACACCAATGTACATAATATATTATTCTAGATAAACATCTAATTTTTCGGATCTTATTGCGGTTGCTGCCCTTACAAATCTGTAAAGCTTGTTCCAGTCAGTGCCATTAAGTAATTGAACAAATAGTATAGTTAAATTATATCCTCAGATGTTACGGGTTCTCCCAGGAAGGTTTGTCTACACTCAGCTAGATAAGTGCATTCAGTTAGAAAATGGTGCATATCTTCACTGACATGTTGATGACACAGTGGATTGTACTGATAGAGGTTAGAGATAAAATGTCACAGTTTTTGGGAATTAAAAAAAAAATTAAGATGATGTTACCTCAGCAAGTAATAAACCATTATTTGGATTAGATTGGGTGTTGGTTTTTGAATAAAATGGACGGAAGGGGCACAAATTATTAAGATAAAAAACAAACTAAGACACAAATATAATAAAGAATTGTAATATATTATCTCTGAGTATATAAATATTTATTTAATTAACTCCTAAGATCAACAAGTATATACAAATTATTTTACTACAGTGTATACTTTTTTTAAAACTTTTAATAACACAAAAAATGAATGTTACAAAAATAATTTGTTTCTATTTATAATAATTTATTGTTTTCCTTTTTTCTAATAAAAAAAAACAAAACAACTAAACTAATTTCATAATTAAACTAACCCTACAGAAATAATTTTTTTTTCTAACTATTATTTACTGGACCAAACTTCTTATTAATGTGAGTTTAAAATATTTATACTTTTTCCCCTCGGCACTTTTAATCTAAAAGAAATAATGCTCGTAGAAAGGAAAACTTACTTAAAGATTTAAAAAAACTAAGTCCAGTAATAATTTGATTACAAATCAATTTTTAAAATAAAATAATAATAAAACGGGACTACTTTAGATTGTTACTCCCCTTATAAAAAAGAGGTTTTACAATCTAAAGAAGCCGTGCAGAATGTTCTTCTTTAGACTGTTACTCCCCTTACGAAACACAAGTGTGATATTCCTTTGTCCCAAAGTACATTTATTAAGTCTGTCATTTATTTTCTAAAACAAAATAGGGGAGTAACAATCTAAAGAAGTACCAATAAAACATTAAGTCAATTATCCAGATCACGTATTTAATTAAGTGTATAGTTACATTCAATATCGTAAAATTAATACTCATATTAATTTTTCCCTCATAATTATTTGATTACAGTGTATAATACGAAAGAAGAGACGCGTTGACAGTGCGGGAAAGTTTGACACATTGTGGGGAGAGCCAATGAGAGCTCAAGATTTTGGCGGGCAGTAGGTTGAGCCAACTAGGTAAAAATAAAAATCTCTAGTGGAGGGGCGCGGCCTTCGGGATAACCGTTTAAAACAGACCTAGTAGCTTTATTTTTACCCTAACATAGGTTGGCCATTCTGAGTGTCATCTGATTTCCCGCGCTGTCAACGCGTCTCTTCTTTCGTATTATACACTGTAGTCAAAGAAAAAAATAGTTTGCCAATTAGTGTAGCACATAGCTTTCTCACGTCCCTTAATGATGTTATGCTTTTACTACCCATTATTGTCTAATTTATTCAATTTCCCCCCTTTTTTTAATCTTTCAAAATTGTTTTTTTTTTAAAGTAATGTAAGTATCAATTTAGCAATATTTAATGGCAGATGGTTGAAATTAACTTGGACCATCTGTAGGCTACATTCGACAACAAATTTCTTTAAAATCAAAATGAGTACTTTTAAAAAGATAACAATAAGTGCTAATAAATATTTATTTACGTACCAAGGGAGGAAAAAAAGTCATTACTCCCTGAGCGTTATTGTTGGTTTCTGAGGCGTAGCCGAGGGAACCATACTGTCTAAATCCCGAGGCGAAGCCGAGGGAGTTATTTAGTTGGTTCCTGAGGCGCAGCCGAGGAAACCATGAAGTTTAATCCCGAGGCATAGCCGAGGGAGTTAAATATAGCGAGGGTGCTTTGACTTTTTGCTCCGTGGTACGTACAAGATTTTTCCTCCAGAAGGGTGGAAAACAACACAGATAAACCTAAGATTTTGATTTATCGATTTATTTAGGTATTAACTAAGTTTTAAAAACAAAAACATTTTATAACATCTTATTGTAAAAAAAAATAATGTAAATTAAATGTGCAATTTATCAATTCCAACTATGTTTTCTTTGATTTCTATAATAACTATCAATAACTATGTAATTATAATAATACATAACTCTATAACTCAAATGTTTAATAATACACAAAATGACTAACTGAATAATATTTAATTATTTGTGTTTATCTCTAAAATACGAGAAATCAAAAACATAAATATAACCTGATTAGACGTAACCTACCTCTTTTCTATAAGTCTTGTTTAAACTCAGTTATGAAGTCACACGACATTTTAAAATGACGTTAAAAATTAAAGTATCACGGCAATCAAAAGTACGTGTTATTTAAACTCACTAATATTTAATAAAAAGCCTGTCGAGTCATTGAGTTAAAAAAAAACTGCTATTAGTTACGAAACAGGCAACACTGCTTTTTTTTAAGAATAATAAGTTGGCTCTACTGTTACTTCCACCACGATTTTTACTTTCCGCCACGATTTCTACTTTCCGCCATGATTTTCACAACTAGGCTGTAATAGGATCCTTTCCTCCTTATAAAGTAGGGTGGAAAGTTAATGTTTCCTCCCTTCTGGAGGAAAAAACACTTTCTTCATGTGTAGGAGAGAAACTAATTTGTGTAGAAGGTTTAATCTTGTATTGGCCTAATCAGATGAGTAGTTTTTAAGACATGATTCTTTGCTAAAATTTAAAAAAATCTTACCGTCACGTAACCAAAAATGCTCACTGATGTCTGAAACACATTTCTGCCCAGGAATTTTTTAAATAAGCAGCTGCATCTCGTAAATCTTTTTATCTTTTCATTTTGTTATATTAGAATAAAATGCTTGCATACGAGTCTGCAAGACAGTGAGACATTTCATGTAACTTTTAGGTGTTGTTTTTTTAGTAACGCATATTGGTATCTTTTCGAATTAATGTAGGGCTACTGTACGCTACTTTCTATAAACTATAAAATTTTCATACAAATCACATCAGTACTTTCGAAGCTATAGGGTATGCTTGTGCGCATGTGGAAGAGAAACAAATGAACGCAAAATGTTGTAATTTATATGAGACCATCAATGGGCTAATCATGATCTACCATACAAATTTTATTAAATCAATCAACACCAAGAATCAAGCAGAGAGTTCAAAAAAGTATTCCGGGTAACAATTAAATTACAATGAGGAAGCCAAGGGAGAATAATGAACGAGAGAGAAAAAACAGAGTGTGACAGGAAGGCTTTGTCTAATGCATCTATGAATAGCTCCTGCAACTGCCTACTCCCCTGGTACCAGTGGAACTCTGTTTGACATTCTGCCCTGCGAAGCCGCGGTAGGGAAAGGTCCTACAGCTGGAGACTGGATTGCACCACCTACCTCCTATAGCTTTTCAACTCCCTGTTACACTTTCTGAGTTTTTAGCTTTTTGAGGTATGTTCCACAGCTAAAACAGGAAATGTCAATAGAAGGAATCAAAATTATATTTATAAAAAAATGGGTTTGGTACCTTGAGTAAGCTCGGAAGTGATAAATAGTTATTTACGCAACAAAGGAGAGAAGTATGTTTTCCTGCTCAAAGTTCCTTTGGCTGTGCCTCAGGAGAAAACTTCATTAGCTCCTGAGGCCTTATGGCCGAGGGAGATAAATAAGTTAGCTCCCGAGGCTTGCCGAGGGAGATAATTCCGAGAGCAGAAATACTTAGATCCATGTTGCGTATTAAATTTTATCTACGACTAGTGCACCATGGGTAATAGCTAAGTTTGTAGGTATACAAGTATTAACTACAAATTCACGTAATTTAAACACCTTAAACTGATATTTAGTTACTTCATTTATTAAAATAACAATTTTTATACTAAATATACACGTTTTACAACAAGTTTTTAATTTAAAGACTGTATGATAACCTAAAGTAACCTTCCTGAAAAATTGAAAGCTATAAACAGCGGAAAAACTTTACTACCAACATAATACTTAAAAAGTACCTAAAAATTACCTTTTAAGTTGGTACGATTGTTTTTTTACTCCCAAGGGAGGGAAGTAACACTTCCCGCCCTATTATTAGCAATGTAAAGTCCACTTACAATGCAAGTCGTAGATAAAACAAATTACCACTATAATATGAGCAAATCAGAGAAAAAACAATGATCAATTTATTTTTAAATTACAAATTTTAAACAACATAACTTTCCCTAATTTCTAATTATAAAATATTGTGTGTAGGTATTATATCACAGTTTTTTTTTTTGTTTTTAAATTTATTTTTACAAATACTTTAGGCTTCTTTTATTCATATATTAAATTTTTAATTATTAATGTGAACTGATAAAATGACAAAAAAGTAATTTTTAGTATAATAATAATAATTACATAAAATTTAATTTTACATTACATAACAATAAGCAACAGGTTTACTAATTTAATCTTTAAGTGGATAAGGATGAATTGAGAAGAATTCTAGAAACCAAGACTCTGCAAGGGTTGCAATCTAAGTTTTATGTATAATAGTTTAGTTAGTAAAATTATTAAATTATATTGGGCTTGTGAAAAAAAAAAAGTTTTTGTTAGTTTTGCCTAAAACAAAAATGATAAATCTAAATTTAATTGACCAAGAAAATTAGCTCTAAAAAAGGGTGTGCCATTAAGAAACCTGAAATTAACGTGACCTACAAGGGTTGAGAGATAGAGCCGTTTACCTAGCTTTACAGGTGATCCCATAAACGTTCCATCAATATTTCTACTTAAAATATAGATTTGGCTTCAGAATTAGACCAATTATGACCTAATTTAATGATAGCAACTGATAGATTGTATTATTTGAAAAATCAGGACAGTCTATCCAAATAATAATGTAGTTTCAGCAATAGAATATAAACATGTGGATCAGAAGCCAAATTAAATTTGCACAATTTTGAGAAATCTCAGTCTCATTTTGAAAAATTGCAAGAAAAGTTTATAATGCATCTGGGTTCCAGATCTGCATCTGTGTTCCACCAACATTTCATAATTCATGAAATTCTGTTAACTGCTACACTTAACTCAAATTTCAACAAATGTCGCTTAAACTCTTTGGCTTCTCTCCGAGGCATAAAACTATTTGTGCTATATTGTGCTGAATTTGGGCTTTATGTCACTCCTAAGTGTTGTGATAGAAAAGAAACTTCTTATAAAGTTTTAAATTGAGATATTTTAACAACGTGAAGAAGCTTGAGTGGGCTCAATATAGCTGCAACATTTCAATAATTCAGTCTAAATTTCTTGTTTTAAAACCCCAAAATTGTACAAGATTTTTATACTTCTGCTGCACCAAATTTCACCCCCCCCCCCCAAATATCTTACTTATTTTAGGAACTAGTACACATAAGATTTGTAAAATCATTTTTATCACCTACTTCAAGTAAATCATAATTCACTCTGTTAAAAAAAGTAATTTGTTTTATCCAATAGATTATAGTTAATTCTTCTTTATTTACATCCGGATCAACACTTAGGATGATCAAAGAACAACGAAATCAACCACTTTATTTGATCTGACGTTTAGTGAGAAACACGTCTCATTTCCCTGGGAGTTGAAAGTGATACGTGGATTGTGGATGTTAGAAAAGAAGATTCGGGAGAATGTGAAACTCTCAGCAATATTGATCTCCACAAGAGTTTTTATAGTATATAGAAAAGACTTTTTTTGCATTAGGAAGAGAAACCAAAAACCAATTTCCCCAGCATATTGAAAATGATAAGGGACCAATAATGGGCTAATTATAACCGACTATCCAAATTTCATTCAAATCAGGAGAGTAGATATTTCAATATGCTAGTTTCCAAAAATTATGAATAGACAGACCAAATATGTCTCCTGCTTTTTTTTATATTGATTTCTGTCTTGGAATTTTTGAATTCATAGACATAAAAAAATAATCTTCAGAACGATTACAATATTTCCGTTCCTAAGCAAGCTTGTAAGGAAAACTGCACTCAATAGAAATAATATTGATTAGCTAGTGATGCAAACCTGATAATATGAAGAAGTGCCATGTCCAATGCCATCATTGCAATAGAAGTAATAACCATCTGGCGAGCTCCTCATCAACTGTTGCACCACAGTCTAGGTGAAGTCAAAAAACCTCAACTGACATCATATTATTCTGGCTCCAACCCCATTAAGCTTTATTAAATTAGTATTTTTTATTTTTTAAAAATTCTTTTTATAATAACAAAAGGAATGCTTCTGTTTACATTTTATTCATTATTAACTACACTAGTTTTACAATTAGTATTGTTTTTTGACAGAGTGGGAAAATAGAGAAGGAGCCAATGAGAGCGTTGGATTTTGAATTTTAGAAGGTCGGGCCAACTAGGCAAATAAAAATGCCTCTAGTGGAGGGGCGCCGACCTAAAGGGTAACCGTTTCAAGAGACTTTATAACCTCCACGCCAACGCTTGAATTCACTTTTTTTAATATATTATTCACTGTTTATGTTATTTAAATATAATTCTAATGCACTAAATATTATACTGGTTTTTGAATTTTGTTTGTAACTAGCCGTCATTTCAATTTGTTAAGTTAGTCTGACAAAGTAAGACTCAGACAGAAAATTAATAAACTCAGTAATCGTTATCGTTTTCCATGTTATATAACAATAATAAAGTTTATTGTGTTTATTTACCGAAAAATAATAACTACTTCTTTTACACTGTACTCAAATATTGATAGATTAAAATGTAAACTTTGACTGAATTAACAAAGGTTCTTAAACTTCCTTTCAATACAATTCAACATCTGTCAGGTAAATTAATTCTTCGTCTAACTAGTTTTAAGCCTACACTTTTTATAAAGTTTCATTGCCGACATTAAATTTCTTGATTCTAAAAAGGAAATTAAGTCTTTCATTAAATTTCAAAACATATTCGTAAATAAGAAGTGAAAATCCAAGTGGCAAAATCAGGTAAAAAGATCGCGATTTGTTGAAATAGTAAAATAACCTTCTTTTGTTGACAAACAAATTAAGCATTTTTCCTCTCCCTCAGGCCACCAGGCCTGTGGTATTTTATTTCTTCCCTCACATAGGTTGGTCAATCTGAGTGTCAAAAAACAATACTAATTGTAAAAATAGTATAACTTCAATCTGTTTCGCTAGAGAAAACACTAATTGTAAGACTAGTATAAAATCAGGTGTGTAGGGCAGGATAATTCAACCAACTCTGTAACATCAACTTTTAATCAGATCACTCACAAGAATGTCCTACATATTAAATAGAATTTTCAACTAGGTAGAAATCTGTAATAATGGGTAGAGGCCATGAGTTTAAAACTGAGAAAACATCACCATGACTAAGTGGATATCCATAGTGATATAATTAACTTTTTATTTCTTCAAATTTAGTTTAAATAGATCCTCCTTTCTTTTTGCTCAGACATGCCTGATTAGATTTGGTTAGAAGTAAGCAAATACTTATGAAATATCCAGAATAACTATGTAATATTTGGATATTTTAATGCCTTAATGATAATTTTACCGTACATATTTGATACAATTGAGTCTCTCTAATCTGACCCATATGGGACCATGCCATATCCGATTACAGAGAATTATCGGATTAATTGAATTTTAAGAATAAATAATTATTACAAAAGTGAATCGGCCTATTTATTGATAAAACAATGGCATTTACAAAGTTGTATAAATAACAACTGGTGGTTTTGTTTCCAAGTTTCCCCCTCCTTTAGTTATCTTATCACGTGGCAAGAGGGGACAGGGGCCTCAGCCTCAATGCTGGATTACTGGACATGCCGGGGGAGTGTAACAAACACTTAAAAGAATTATATTACCAGAAATATTTTTAGTGATAAAATAAGTAATATTGTAAAATTTCATCGTTTCATTTATGAATTTGTAGTCAGAAAATTAATCAAATTCTAATCATTTCACATGCAAGTTCCACCAGAAGTCAGAGAGAAATAAAAAAAAAATAAAAATAAAAACTATGGTGAATAAAATAAAACAACAAATGATACTAACATTAACTAATATACATTTTTTTTATACATATTTTATTTCATCTATTATATAGAATGTTTTTGAAGAACAATTTTAAACATCTGATTTTTTAAATTTTAACTATATAACAAAAGTAGACAAAAAAAAAGAAAAGAATTTTAAATTAAAAAAAAGGTCACTAAGCAACAAAAAAATAAAATATAAATAAGTAAATAAAAGGAATTACTCAGATAGGGAAGTAAATATAAAATTAACAATAATAGTTTACAATTTCAATGCGAAAAAAGAAAAAAATAGAAATTGTCAAAGTTACGCTAAATTTATGTTGTAGTCATGTTGCGCTTAAAAATCAAACTGGCTTCTTTTATATACAAACATGTTGATTTTTTAAAACTTTTTTTTTTAAACGAAATTAGAATTTATTATAACAATATATTATATATATATTTATATATACAGGAACTGTTATGCGTTAATTTGTGTTGCATTTTTTAAAAAAATAAATTTTAAAAAAACAAAAACAAATTATTAAAATGTTTATATATACAGGAACTGTTATGCGTTAATTTGTGTTGCATTTTTTAAAAAAATAAATTTTAAAAAATAAAAAACAAATTATTAAAATGTTTAAAAAAAAAAATACACAAAATTTAAAAAATTATAAAAAAAATGTGCATGACTTTGAATATAGTTATTTTAGAATAAATATATGTATGTGTATTCACGGTGTATGTCCTCAAACATAACTCCACCACTTCAGGGTCTTATATTACATTTTACGCTGAACATAAAAGATCCTATAAACATTGGTCCGAAACAGCTTTGTTTTAAATACTTGTCAAGGTATTAAACAAACAAAAAAAAAATTATTTTGTTATCAGGAATTTTTTTTTAGCGTAAAATTTCTCCTAAAATCCCAAAGTGGTGCAGTTTTGTTCTAGGACATTCTATATTATATATAAAACAAACAAAAATTATTAATTAGTGTACTATACAAAATATACGTATATTTATATATTGGAAGAAAAAAAATATATGAAGATAAATGGATGTATTATTATTTAATAAAGATTNTCAAAATAATCTTTGGCTGGATCTCATTTTGGGATTTGAACCTTAGTTGGTTAGAATATCAATGTATGATCCATCATCAGACAAATTCTTCCTACATAAAAAAGTGAGGATAGCAATCATCAGTCAAAAGTAAAAATCCAAGTTGGGGTGCATTTAACTATGTTAAGGAAGTTAGCCCCACAGCAGGTTTGGCCTGTAAAACAAAGGTCTAACAGCGGTTTGATAAAAAAATTAATAATATGAGAGTGGTCTAGGACTTGGTTTACTGACCAAGACTTCATATTGACACATATATGAAGGTTTGGAGGTTTTCGGGCGTAAAAGCCACCTGGAATTGAATAAAACAAATTTATAAGTTAGATTTTTACTCTTGATCGGTGGTTGCTATCTTTTTTATTGTTTTACTTAATACACCATCACTGCCCACATAGTTATATTGCAACAATATCTAGTTTGATAAAGATTTCCTCTCGGACAACTAGACAAAGGAATTCTTCTATAAAAATAATCTAAATTTTACAACAATAAATAATTATTAAAACTTAAAAAGTCACCTATGAGGTAGTGTCAGATTTCTGTGGATTATTGTCTGTTGTGTTGGCAGCATCGATATGAGATAAAAGTAGCAGAGCTTCGTTACGTTTCTGAGGTGTTAGCGTTTGGAAAAGTTCTACGAGAGCCTCTCCAACCACATCCGGATATTCCTGCAATTCAAATGTAAACTTACACTATCAACAAAAATAACAACTAAATAGCTTATAATATGGAACGATCAAATCATATACGAAGGAAAAACATATTTATTGCAAATAAAAATCATAATATGAGTACACTGCTATTTATAAGTTGCCTGTTTTAATGAAAGTTCGGTATATACATTTTTTTAAATGTGTTTATTATAAATGAAATAAAAAAGCCATAAAGACAGGTTTAAGTAAAGAAGATAGGTACGCAATACACTGCTCCATTCATTTTTATAACAAGAAGGTCCAGGTTTATGTTGTTTACTTACATTAGTTTTTAATTTAAATCAAATTATAATTATTAATAACTACGGGAAACATACAGAGAAAAATAGACTCCAGCGCCGGGATTCTATTTTTCTCTGTATGTTTCCCGTAGTTAATAATAATTAAAATTTGATTTAAATTAAAATTTAAATGAATACTACTAAAAATGTAAAAATGAATTACATTAGTTTTTGTAAAAATAATTTTCTGATAGGTATCTTTGCTTCTTATTTTTTCAGATAATAACTGTAAATAGTAAGTGTTTATAATAGCCAGATAAAAATAGCAACCTTTATTATTACGTGCATTATAATGTTTCTAACTATTAAAAGTTACATTACTTGGTTATAAGTAGAGTTCGGATCTATATGCACTTAAAAACCTTAAGATATGCATTTCAAAATTGCAAAATATGCACATAAAATATGCAACTTATCCCAAAAATATGCACTAAAATATGCACTTATCCCAAATATATGCACTCAAATATGCGCTTATCCCAAATATATGCACTCAAATATGCGCTTATCCCAAATATATGCACACAAATATGTGCTTATACCAAACATATGCACTCAAATATTCACTTATTCCTAATATATAAGTCCAATAGGCAGCTATATAATATAATGAATAGTGCTATGTAAGGTGCATTTCGAGGGTTTAAAATACCCAACAACCTGGTATTTGAAGATTATGCTGGGAAATACACAAGAATAACCACCAAAAATAGAGTTATTGGCTATATTTTTAAAACAAAATTTACAATTATTTTTTTTATAAATTATTTAAATTTACGAAAAAGAACGAAAATTTGTCTGAACAACTAAGACTTTCACTAAATTTGTAGTCTTAAAATTTCGTCTGCGGTTGGAAAAAACCATTTTGAAATGTGAAAACGCTCTCTCAACGTCGCACGACACTACTGGAACATATTTTAGGGCAGCGACATATATATATATATATATATATTTGGGGTCAGATTTTCTATTTCGTCTCTCCACTACAGAGTGACATTCTCAATAGTGGTCCAGCCCGGATTACGCTGGAGATCAGCGTCAATTTTTTACTCCTCTCTTACTCTACCCCTACCCTTACTCCTCTTCTTAAGTTCCCCGAGGAGAGCTACAGCTTTCGTCAGCTCTAAGAACCGCAAGTCTCCAGTTTTTCAATTATATTTGGAAATACCCCAAAATGAGCTTTAATAAATGCCAATCTTTGACTGACTTGGCGGTTGTTAAGGGCACTCTTTGCTTTTGGGGTGGTCAAATTTACCGAATCTTCGAAGCCCTCTATGACCTTAGACCTTAATGTAATACTCTAATGCACGTGTTGTGCATTCATTTGGGTAACGAAGCCATTTTAATCCGATAATAAGGGCAACACTCCATGAATCGTCAGTGGTTGCTTTGTCCTGGATTAAGTCAAAAAACAAGAAGACAAGCCTGCTTAGGGTACCAACCAGTAGGGACTGGTAAACCCCCTGTCCTTGCAGAAGCTTATAGCACAGGGGGTTCAGTTGCACCGTTAGACAGTGAGTGCCTTCTAATCCTTAAAAGGTTTTGGTATCTAAATAATACATGTTTGAATAGAAAATTCATATAAATTATGCACCTTAGTGGACATTTTTCTCAAAAAGTAGAATATTTATGCGAAAAAATGCAATAATATGCACTTATGCCGGAAATATGCAATTATATGCAATAATGCCTGAAATATGCATAATATGCATTTTTAAATTTGAATTTAAACTGGCCTATTGCCTTCCAAACATCATAATTCGCAAAGAAAATTTACTTGGGGCAATAAAAAAAAGATATGCAAATATGCCAAATCCGAACTCTAGTTATAAGTCACACCTATTATAATGAAATTTGACTGTAAGTATAAAAGATCTTAAGTATAAAAGTAAAGAGCATAATTGTTCATTTGTAGTTGAAAAAAGAACCTCTAATAACAAATCATGATAAAAACTGGGAATAAACCACAAAAAAAGAAGATATACCTAAAAAACTAAATAATATATACCTATAATTCACTAATAACACAATAATTCACTAATTTTGAATATTTTAGTTCATAAGCTAAAGGGTGGTCCACAAACTACGGGCAATTTTGCTCTATTTTTAAGAGAGAAAATTTGGATGTATGTCCTTTGAGACGTGGTCACCACCGAAAGATCTAGAACTTAATTTTAATTCTATCCGTGCAAGCTTACAATCTTTTAATAACAGAATATAACATTTTTAATTACAGCAATAAAAATTTAATTACCGTCATCTTATTTACAATTACGGTAATTACACATTTTTTTAGTACGGTAATTACATTTCATCATTGAATATTAAATTAGAGCCAAATAAATAACACTACACAAATATCCAAGTTATTTCCTTAAACAGCAATATAAGGGCTAAAAAATAAGCCTGGTTTCATAAATATAGTATTTTATAATAATGATTTAAATTGAATATGGTAATTACACGAATAAAAGCACGCACCTGTTTGACAACGTAAACTAAAAAAAAAAAATCAGGATAGACTAAGGCTTTAGCCGCCATTTTTTCACGCCTTTTCTTGTCAATGTTGCCAGCTTTTCAAACTACTAACCGTAAGAAATTTCCCTCGCACTTGAGCAATGTGAGGGCTCACTTTATTTTTCATTACGGTAAATACAAAAAAAACATTGGACAATTTTTAAAGTCCTGTACGCCAACCGTACATCAGTAAAAGATTTATAAAAACTAATTTTATTTAAGATTATACTGTCACCTGTGAATAAACATTAAAAATCTTAAGAAATATGTTTTACATTTAGCATGAGACAACTATTTTGGATAAAATCCTATTTTGCGACAAATACGGTAATTACATAATTGCATTATGTTTGAATTTTCAATCATCCATATTTCAATAAATATGACTTCATAATATTTTTTTTCCCCCTGAGATTTGTTAATTATAGTCATTTTAAGCTAAAGCAGAGAAAATCCTATATGGGCAGATAGGAAATATACTGGTGAAATAATACACTGGGACACAATTATTGCCCCTAGTTTGAGAATCACCCTAAATTCATAATTATAATAATAATAATAATAACCATTTATTGTATAATGATACAAATCAGCACATTGCTGTGGTTGCCTTTAGGCTAAGTTCATTTTTTTTTCTTTTATATTGGAAGCCGTACTTCTTAATATATTTCTCCCATTCTTCTCCACATCCATCTGTCTTCTGCAACCCTTTTCCACGTAGCTCCTCCACATACTCTTTTCATCTCATCATCCCATTTACTTGTAGGCCTGCCTCTTTTTCTCTTTCTGTCTACTGGCCACCATTCAAGTACTTTCTTAGACCATCTTCCGTCTTTGGTTCTTACCGTGTGTCCCGCCCATGTCCACTTTCTCAGCAATACGACCCTGCCTATATCCTCTAATCCAGTCTTATTTCTTACCCATTCGTTACTTTTCCTATCCTTTCTTGTTACCCCTATCATGCTTCTCTCCATGGATCTCATCGTTACTCTGAGCTTGTTCAGTATCTTTCTATTTAAAACCCACGTTTCGCATCCATACGTGATAGTTGGTAGGACTGTACTTCTCCATAGCTTACATTTCTGTTGTATATCTATACTGGATTTAAATATTGCTTTATTTTTATAGTATGAACGCCAACCAATCGCAACTCGTCTGTTCACCTCTCTCATTGTACTGTCATTCTTAGCTATTAATCTCCCCAGGTATATAAATTCTTCTACCTCTTCTACTTCTTCTCCTTTTATGATAATCCGTTGCTTTCTTCCGTTACAATTAATTTTAATTAGTTTAGTTTTAGCCACATTTATTTCTAGCCCGACTTTCTTTCCTTCCTTTTCCAATTCTNCATCATAGAAGAGGTGTAGTTCAATAACCAAACAACGTCTTCACACAAAATAACTGTATTTTAACAATTGACCGGTTTCGGCTGTTCTAGTGCAGCCTTCTTCAGATAATCTGTGTAGGTTATAAGGAGACTCTAAAAATGCAAGTGAGTCACTTGCATTTTTAGAGTCTCCTTATAACCTACACAGATTATCTGAAGAAGGCTGCACTAGAACAGCCGAAACCGGTCAATTGTTAAAATACAGTTATTTTGTGTGAAGACGTTGTTTGGTTATTGAACTACACCTCTTCTATGATGAGTCGCTATCACACACTGGAGAAAAACACAGTCGAGGATTTCCCTATTTTAATTTTTATTTTTGCTCCTTTATAGATGAATTTAATTAGGTTTATATATTTTTCCTCTATTTCATTCGCCCTCAACATTTCAAATATATTCTCAGTAAAAATGCTGTCAAATGCTTTTTTATAGTCTATAAATAATATTGTTGCTGGTATTTGATACTCACTTGCCTTTTCCATGATTTGCTGAACAACTAAGATGCCATCATTAGTACTGAAATTTCTTTTAAATCCAACCTGGTCGATACTATCATTTTCCTCTATTTTCCTCTCGATCCTACGTGTCACTATATTCATAAATATTTTATATATTACACCTAGTAAGTTAATAGGCCTGTAGTTCTCTAAACGCGTTTCATCCCCCTATTTATGTAGTAATATCATACAAGATTCTAGCCATTGTATCGGTACCTTTTCTTCCTTTAAGCATTCATTACAGAGTTGACATATTTTTTTCACTATTTCTTTGCCTCCCTTCTTTATTTGCTCATTAATGATACCATCCGGTCCCACAGCTTTTCCCCTTTTCAGCTTCGCCAACGTGCTTCCCACTTCTTCTTCCAGTATCCTCCAGTTCTTTGGGTTGTTTTGCTCTTCCTCCTCTGTTCTTTTAGTTTCCCTTTTGTCTCTGTCTGCTCCCTTCTTGTACAGGTTCTTATAAAATTGCGTTATCACTTTGATAATTTCTTCCTCTCTGTATACTAATTGGTTCTGTTGGTTTTTTATAGTAGTCCATCTTCTTATTCCTAGGCTAGTTTCACATTTTTTTAGTGACGTTCCATTGTCTATAGCTTCTTGTAGTCGGGTCAATATTTTGTTTTCCGTCCATTCTTTAATTTTATGCCTTATTAGCCTCGAAATTAAAGAGAATTCAATTTTGTTTTTGTGATTTCTTTTAAGTCTGCGCCGCTTATTCAGTAATTTCTTTATTTCGTCTGGCATTTGTCTTATTTTTTTTGTTCCTATTTTCTTTTTAATTTCCTCAGTGCTCTCTAATATGGACTCATTTATTTGTTTATTCAGATCGTCAATACCTTGATTCACCTTCCTGTCACTATGTATTTTCAAACGCTCTTGTAAAGCCTCAGTGTAGCCCATACTCTCCATTTGCTCCCAGTCCAATTTTGTATTTGTTTTTATCTTGCTGCTTGGTTTCCTCTTTCTTCCTATTATTTTTAGCTTGAAGCAAAGAGGTCTGTGGTCGCTACCAATACTAAAGCAATTTACCGCTTCTACATCTGTAATGTGCTGTTTATTATTTGTTAGTACCAAATCGATTTCGTTTTTCACCTTTCCATCTGTGCTTACCCAGGTCCATTTCTTTTCCTGGCACTTCGGAAAGAAGGTATTAGCGATAAAGAATCCATTATTTTCCGCAAACTGGATCAAACGTTGGCCTCTTTCATTTCTTTTGCCTAACCCGTGCTGTCCGACATATGGTGGTACCCTGCCTTCACCTATCTTAGCGTTCCGTTCCAGTCACCCATGATGATAACATTTCGACAGCTGTCTTTTTCTATAGCTTTTTGTAAGTTGGTGAAGAAGCGATCTACCTCTTCTTCCTCGCTATTGCTGGTTGGTGCATACACCTGTATTACTTTTGTGCGCCCAAGTTTCTTATGGTTTTTTGGCGTCCATATTATTTTACTGACTCTAGGTGAATAATCTTTAAATGAAGTTATTTGATTAGCAATACATTTATTACTTAGGAAGCCCGTGCCTCCCTGACTGCCATCTCCGTTAAAAAGAAAACTTGACCCTTCGAATAATTTTATATGTTTAAGACCTTTCCTCCTAACTTCTGCAAGTCCGATAATCCACCATTCTACTCCTTTCAATTCTTCTAACAATTCCATTATTTTTATATCTTCCCTCAGAGTCCGTCCATTGAATGTGTACATTTTAATGTAGTAGCTTTTCCTTGATTGCTATAAGGTTTTATGTGTTTCTTTTGGATTTCCTTTAATTTTTCTTTCTTCGTCTTCATTTTTTGTTCTTTCATTTTTATTATATTCAGGAGGGTAATTTTCTGACCGATTGCCTACTTTATTTTGATTTTCTTGCTGTTCTTTCTTCTTAAGCATACTTTCCTTTGTCTCACTAATAGATGCCACTTCTCCTGCTTTTACCCTGGGGTAATAGTTTTCTAGGCTGTTTTTTGATTTCTTCCCAACAAATTTTCCGGTCCGCGTCTCGCTTTGCTTATTCTCTTCTAACTCTTTAACCTCCGGAGAGCTGCCCTCGCTTCTGTCTCTTTTAGTCCTCTGTGTTATTATTCCACTCTCCAGTTCTTGAAGACTATACATATTTCCCTCTACTATTATTTTAAATAATTATAAATTCATAATTAACCAACTTCAAATTTTATTGGGTCAAGTTTGAATAGAAAAATTTATGAGTTTTTCGTTAAAAAACACAATAATCAATTTTTAATACAAACAGCTTGGTTTTGACCATTTTAATTAGTCAACGCCAATTTTAAATAGCACAAACTCTAGGTATACTCATAAACAAACTAATTTAATTCTAAAGCGCCATTTTACAGTAAAATCCTGCAATAGAGGCATGAGGTCTGCAAAGCAGGGAGACTTGACTCTTTAGTCAACATTTTAGCAGCTAGTAAAACCTTTTCCACAAGGCAACTTAACGACTCCCACTCTCAAGCTGTTTTTTTTTATTGTCTTTTTGTAGTCAAAAATATACTGCCTCCGAAGATACAGACACATGTGAGCACCCAGAATGAAATGGGCCAAACACAGTACATATATTATACATCTATCAGCAGACAATGTAATTAACTGATAATTTATTTCTTTGAGTTTTAATCAAAAGCTATAACAAATAAATATAAAGAAGAGAACAAACCTGGAGGGTTCCTTTGACCTGGTCAATGATATCGTCCCTATGTACACTCCTCATGTTTTTGACTATGATGGACTCACCACTCTCCCACACTGATAACTGATGTTCTAACCACTTGGCAACTACGTCGTTATCGTCCCACAGATATACCTAAATAAACAAATAATTCATTGATAATAAAATCAAGTACATGGAGATTAACAACGTGGAGTCAAGGTAATATTAAACTGTTCAAAGATTGATAAGGTAGGGTAGTTATCCCAGAAACAGTGAAATCTTTGCCGTACAGAACAGAAATAATCTCACTTTCCAGTAAATGAGAAACAAATTTTTGTAAAACTAATGACTGATTATTTTATTGTCTTCAGAAATACAAAATCGGTGCAAGTTTCAGATTTCTAGGTTGTCCGAAAGTGGGTGAAAAGTTGATTATAAGAATTGTCCAGGACAAAAATCTGTCTGAGACAGACAAGTGAAGTTTATTTAAAGAGTAAAGAGCATAAAGGGTGAACATATAGATAGGCTTACCTCCATGGTGTCCTTGTCTTCCATGAACCATCTCCTAAGCATGGCCTGAGCCTGTCCGTCGCTTAGGTTAGGGTGAAGCTTCATCATGAGTCTCAACACCCTATTCTGAAGTATCAAACGTCTCAGTCTGTTGTGAAGTATAAACCTAGATCTACGCCACGGCACTATGTCCTGAAATTGTAATCAATGACTAAGTAATGATTATGTGGTAAACATTATTATTAGAATCTAACAAGCATTTTGCGTAGAAGTTGATCTTCAGGCCCTTTAAAAACACGTGGTTGATTCATTTCATCATCAGGACCATAGCTTGGCTATAAGCTACTTTTATACACTATCTCCTTGACTAAAAGTGATGCAGTTCTTATTGGGACACCCTGTATTTTTTACGGGGAGACAGTGAGACCTAGTACGTTCAACTTTGTAGTTTTTTGAAGTTATTAAAACAATTCTATTAACCTACTTCTTCACTTCTTTCACTCGATATGGTTATTAATCGACGGCAACAAGAAGAAGGTAGTACAAACCTGAATAACTCCCTTGTCGTTCATCCTCTCTGCAGTGTCATGAAGATCTGCAAAGTGTACAGCCACCTGGTGGTAGATAGGAGCGAGTTGTTTCTCCCTGGCTGTCAGTTCTGTCTCTAGTTTAAGTCTTTCTTCTGCAGCTAGATCTGTCTGGGCAAGTCGTGCCCTCAGACTGCCAGCTTCTCCATCCAAACGTCCCATAGTCTTCACCTGATCCTTGGTTCGGAACTTTATCTCCACTATACCTTCAGGCTCCAATATACCACCCCTGAAACAGAATTGTAAACATTTATTCTATCAGAAGTTTTTTTCAGGGTTCTTGATCAGTAAAGTAGATTTAACACTAAAGTAATAAGTACTAATTTAATTATAAATAAATAGATTATACAGTAGAACTTAAATATAATAGAATCATTGGTTTGAACAAATAATGTATTTTCTGCTGGGTATGCTAGCTTCTTATTGCTCAGTGAATAATAGATGGAGGAGCTGTCTGGGTCTGGCTAAGAAATGTAAAACTTGTCAGATAAAAACGAGCAACCTTTCATCTCAGAAAGAATTATTTTAATTTCAGTGTTAATTACAGATTTATATCAACTTTGATAATTCTCTGGAAACCTAGAAATGGCCAATTTCTGATTTTAATCAGTTTGGAGTTCTAATCAAGTTTTTGTAGCCAATCCTATAAACTTTGTTGTATTGTTTTACTGAACCTGTTAGAGCGTGTAAATCCAAATACAAATAATAAAGTAACTCACCAAAAGTAAAGTAGACTGTATGTTTAATAATAATAATTGTACAATATTTATAAGGCGGTACCAACCAAAAATTACAACTTTTACAAAATTCACAAAGCGTTATAGCCAACACAAATAATAAATATAAAATAATATAATGAGAGAGATGTTGAGTGGGCAGCGGCTCGAAGGAAACAGAGAAAGAGAAAAGTCAAACTGCCACCAGGGGCGCTGACTAAAACCAACACTTTCAACAATCAAAACGCTCCAGAACCACTCCAGTAAGTTTCCTATGTATGACAAAAATAATAGTTCCAAGATTTTCCAGTATAATGAATGATTGATATTGATTTTTTCTGGCAGCCAAGTTTTTCCCTACCATTTAAACATGGATTTTTAGAAGTTTTCCCTGATACCATTTAATTATGAAGTTAAATAAACAGTTAGTTACCTTGATTCAGGGTCAGCATACATCTCCATGTGCCTAGGGTTAATAGTTGGGTCAACTACAGCCCACGCTCCTCCTCTCAGTTCCCCATTAGGAGGTATATAGATTAGTATGGGTTCCTGGTACAGTGTGAGCTCATCCACTATGTAGGCACCAAATTTAACTACTTGCTCATACATATCTTTAAAAACAAAGAAAACATAATGTTAAGTCTTTGATTAGGCTTTATATTGTAATCAAACATGCAAGCAGTTCACCAATAGGAGCGCTGTGGTTATAACAGTAGTTACATTGAAACAACAGTTGTGTATATTCTTTCGTTCATTCAATCTTCACTATTAACTCTTAAACATACATTCATTCATTCACATTCCCCTTAATTCTTAAACTTTGACTCTTTATAAAACTCTTGATTAAGCAAGGTACTTGATTCTTCCTTTTGAATTCATTCTTACGTGTTAAAATAATTTATTTCAAAATCTAAAGTGTAATTTAAAGTAACCACAAGAACATAAATATAACAATATACACAAACAAATGACAAACCACACTTTTTAGCTATTAGTTTCTTAAAATATTACTTGAGTTAACTCAACGGTTTCGTTTACCTTTCATTCCTCCGGAAAATCCTCTCCAGTTGGCAAATATGATGAGAGGGAGGCCTTCATGTGAAAAGTCCTTAATGGCTTGAGATGTTTTGTAAGCCGAGTCTGGGAACCAAACCTGACCGGCTTGACATATCGTCTAAACACAAATATACATCAAATACAGTATTATTAAATCAATACAAACTTTCCTACATAATATTCCAAGTGTGAATAACTAGTGTTTGACTGAACATCTATTATTTAAATAGTTTTAGTGGTACCTTAGCCTCTGAGTCAGGGTTAGCCGGGTCAGCTGGTAGGTTAAGTTCAACCGTTCTCGTCTCTACAGCTATAACTCCAACAGGTATTCCTCCTAGCCTGGCTCTACCGCAGACCACAGTCTGGGCCCATGGCTCCATGATCTCATCCCATGAGTCTCTATCGAAGAAACCACTCTCCCACAATTCACCATTACCTACGATGATAAACCACATCATTTAACAAAACATGGGACAATGCTACTTAACACTTTTATCGAAAAAGGATGGGATAAGGAGGCTTGCTCAACTTGCTGAGAGCCCCATTTTTCTACCACATATTTTTAGTATATGAGCATGAGCATATACACATATATAAGACTTTGAATATAACCCAAATTCAAACAAATAAAATTAAACTAAAACAATAAACAAAGTAGAGTTAAAAGTTAAGTTAATTAAAGTTCAAATAGATCAAATTAAATTGGTGTGTAGGCTTCCTCAGGATGTTTTGCATAAGCCATAAATCCTCTTTGTTTTCTGGTGAAATCCTTGTTAAAAAGGATTTACTACAAAGTCTGAAGGGTTGCTTCCACTGCTAGAAGTATAGTCAGGGGTCTTAGGCATCATGTTGTTAACGGGAAGTAACAATAAGATACTCAAGTAGAATTTTATTATAAGAACAGTAAAATATACATATTATAATGGAGGAAATTTATACTTACTTGGACTCACTCTACCAGCAAGCATCCATCTAGGATCATAAGGGGCTTTGGTCGGCATATAGCCGACATCCCTGTCTACTGGATCTATCGGAGCTATTATTGGCAGAGGAGAATCTTTTGTCTAACAAAACAATAAACAGTTGAAATTTAATAGCTATGACACCACACTCGTAAGAAAATAATAACATTACCCAGTCAATAATACAATTTTATTGTCAAATAAAAAAACAATAGCTAATGTAAAATATCAATACACTATACTGTGATGACCAGTGTGTCAGTATACTGATGATGAATATCTTAGTCAGTATACTAATGAAAATATACAAAAAATTACACATTTTAATTTATACAATTTTATAAATAATTGATTGATATATGTCATATAGGTTTAAATTTGCAATTACGTATATACTTTTTTTGTACAATGACTAACTTCAGTAACTCAGTATACTAATGAAAATATACAAAAAATACACATTTTAATTTATACAATTTTATAAATAATTGATTGATATATGTCATATAGGTTTAAATTTGCAATTACGATATACTTTTTTTGTACAATGACTAACTTCAGTAACTCAGTATACTAATGAAAATATACAAAAAATACACATTTTAATTTTTACAGTTTTATAAATAATTGATTGATATATATATGTCATATAGGTTTAAGTTTGCAATTAGGTATATGTTAACCACTACCTTATTAAAACTTAGTACCCAATGATTGCACTTAGGACAAATATGCATCTGTGTGCGCAGGTAACCTTATTTATTTTTAACAAAATTAATTTTATATTAAGTAAGCTCATTATGAGATCCAAGAATGGAAGTGGTTGGATATTTTAAATTACAATACACACACACACACACACATGTATATATGTGTGTGCCTACAGTGTTACCCTAAAATACTAAGAAAATAATTGTAGAAAAGTGATGTAAAAGTATTACCTTGGGTATATAGGATAGCCATTTGAGAATAGTATAAACACCGTCTATATCCCTGGGCTCTGTTTTATGTGAAACTCCGTTATTATACATGATCTGGATACCTCCCAGCTGATTATTAGATGAATACACCTCCCTACCGAGAAGCTGCAACACAAACATTTTTCATACAATAATAATGATGCAGATGACATAAAGCAATGCTTAAGCTTTAGAATTATGTAAAAAAGTTTTCTGATTAAATGTTTCTTTCCATTTTTTAAAATTATGGAGACTTTACTTCAGAAATTACCCTTGTACATAATTTTATCTCCTTAAGATCTTTTCAAAGATTCGTTATACTATGTTTGTGAGGCATAGTTGATCCACACAACAAAAATTAAATGACACAACACTTAACAAAAAATATTAAAAGTTAACTGAATAGATGAATGAATGAATGAATGAATAGATGTTTATGAAGGCGGTAAGAAAAAAAAAAAAATGTTTTATGAAGTGATGTTTCTTTTTTTTAAAAAATGAAAATAAATATTATATCTTACTACAGTATTATGAAATAATTTAGTAATCGTATAAATCCTGTTATTCTGCCATAAATGATAAATATATAAGAACGACACTCTAAAAATTGCAAAATTGTAATACATACTTAAATTTAGTTTATTTATTTGTGTATTTTTTTTTTTTTTTTTAATATTTCACAACCATCCGGAGGTCTGCCGAGGTCAAAAACTTAGATTTATCATTAGCCATCCGTCATAAACAACATACCAAAAAATCTAAACTACCTTATTAGATGTAAAGTAAAATGAATCATTTTACTGGACTATACCTTGAAAAAGGATATAACATTTTCTGAAACGTCAATAAATGCAACATTTGATCCTTTAAGTCATACATTTTTATTTAATTGACTGTGAATGCACAGAGTGTTGATAAATAGATTAATAATAATTGTAACCTTGTTGAGAGCTGAGTATCCTGTGAGGATGATATGAGAGTTCTCTATCTGGATAACTCGCTGTCCTAACCTGAGTAGATAAGAACCGATACCTATAGCTCTGCAGGTAACCATAGATATAGTAACTACCTCCCTGTAAGCTATAGATGTCTCTCCTGCTATCATACCTGCATACCTTAGGTTTTCTACTCCTATACCGTCTTCCTTACCTGAAAGAAACAAACAAAACAATTTAGTACTAATCGGAAACAAGTTTAAATAATTAATATAAAAATTCCATTTTTGAAAACTGGTCTTATGTTCATTTTTTTTTTTTTTTTTTTTCTGTATTCTCACCATTGCTTTCACCTTAATTGTTTCTATGTGCAAAATTTGGGAAAGATTGAATGACGGGAAGTGGTTCAAAATTAGGGTAATAGGCGTGCGATGAAACTTAAAAAGCAAATAAATATGACGCCAATTTGTTTTTTTTATTTTGGTTTCTGTATTCTTCACCTCAGTTGTTTCTATGTGCAAAATTTGTGGAAGATTGAATGACGGGAAGTGGTTCAAAATTGGGGTAATAGGTGTGCGATGAAACTTACAAAGCAAAGTAATATAAGACCAGTAAAAACATTATCAAACTAAGAACTGAAGGGGAAAGGGAGGAGCTGAAGCAGAAAAAAGAAGGGATAGCGGTACTCTTTTACTTTGTTACCCACCCTTAAGTGGGTAAATTAGATCAGATGTGGCAAGATTTTACTTGGTTACCCACCGTTTGTTTACATTATTGTGATTGACATTTTTTTTTTTTTTTTTCAAATTAATTCAAAATCTTAAATGGGGAATGTTCAAATATTCCTTTGGGACAAAGGAATATCACACTTCTGTAAATAAAAATGGCAATATTCTTTAGTCTAACTATCTAGTAAGGCAAAGTAACCTTTAATCCAACAAATTTTGAACAAAAGATTCAATTGGATTTAATAATAAATAAAAAAATATAAATAAATGGTGGGTAACAAAGTAAAAGAGTGCCGGGATAGCTGGATGATGTACAGTAAAACTAGAAGAACTGTTCAGGGATGCATACGTGAGTGTGAGGTGGTTCTAGTCTAAAAATTAGAATTGATTTTTGAAATTGTGGAAAATAGAAATTGGAGGTTAAAATTTTGATGTCTAGGCCATAATTAATAATATCCCGAACATTGTTAAACAAAACAAGTACACGAGGATTAAAACACAACAAAGAATTAAAATACATAATTGGGATTTATTTTATTTTTTATTTTTTTCCCGAGGGGCTTTTACACCCGAAGGCTCAGGCCACTTAGGTGGGCCCATTGAACAAACCCGGGTTAGGGACCGAAATCTTCACACTTGTGTGAAGATGTGGTCGTTAACCATGACTCCCCTCCTGGTTGTAATACAACCAGGCGTGTCATCATCATGGTTTCCAGGCCGAAACCTGGTGGCACCACTCTTTTAAGGAGCTTCCCATTTATTTAAACAATGCTGGGTTGACATTGAGCAGGGGGCCTGGTCTGGGAATCGAACCCAGAGCTGAGGTCAGAAGCAGTCATCCATACATCTACTGAGATTGCTCGAGGCTGCTTAACTTGTGTTATCACACGGCAAGCACTCTAGCCTCCAAGCCACCCCCAAGCCCCCTACTTGGGATAATAGTTTCTTAGTTCTCTCATTTTAAAAGTAACACAGGTTTCTTCAAATAACATTATTAAAGAAAACAATTGAAATAATCTTACCAATAATATCAGTTATTTTGTATCTTGGTTCTCCCTCGTCTTCTATGAGCACAGTGTGTACAGAGTTCATTGAAGAAACCTTAGTGAAGTCTTCTGTAGACAGGTACAGGTACTTGAAACCCTGTAAATACACAAAATAATCAATATAATCCAACCAAATTAAATAAACTAATCAATCAAATAAAGTAGATCCAAGTCTTGAGAAGATTCACACACTCTCAAAGTCACAATCAAAGTCCAACTAAAATTGTGAAAAATTGTTCACATTTAAGATAATCATGGTTGCATGGTCTTAAGTCAAAACCAAATAAAGGAAATAATCTGACGCAACTCGAACTAAACTTTTTAATACATGCCAAGTGTTTCCATATGATAGTTTTATTTGGTTACATTGAGTTTTATCGAACATTTTAATAAAATATACCACAAAAATAATTTATCACTGGCAGGGAATCACAACCGAACCTTACCTTTGCAATTATAGGTGTTTACACAGAATCTAAACTTTTTCTGGGAAACCAAATTATATGGTTAGATTTAATTTAAATGAACTATATTATAGGATTTTGTAATAAACTGTTCAAGGCTGCTAAATTCTTTTGTACAATAATAATGTGTATCTCCAGGGATTTTTCTTAATTATAATGTGATGGTGATAATTGTTATCAATATTACCTTATCTGGGTGGTCCGGGTCTTCCCACGCGACTCTAAACAGTTGTTTTACTTCCTCAGCGAGTCCTATCCTTGCTCCTGAGTTAACAGATATGTATATCCTAGGTATTCTGAGTTTTCGAGCGAGTTCACTCGCACGGTAGAACACCATATCCTCAGGTATAGCAAACGAACCGATCAAGTGAGTGATATCATTAGCTATCAATATCAACTCTCGACCTTCAGGATACTCGGGTGTGAACAGCTTCATCCTCCACGCAACCATTCCCACCTGGTGCAACACAAAATTGAATTAAAGAATACACATTTACTATGTAGTGAAGGTGCAACAAACACTATTACTAGTTAAAGTAATGAGTATATTGTCAAAAAGTTAGTAGGGCATAACTTAGTGGGGCAGTAATGTTATACTACTATGATTAAAATGCATGAGACAGGAAAAAAGAAAAAAATATACCTGATCAAATCGGCTATTTACATTTAAACTTGTTTCTATAGCAGCATAATTACCAACCATTACAACATTATATAACAATAATAATAAAAATACTAACAAAAAGAATAAATGAAAATAGAAAAAATAAAATTAATAGTGTGGCTCAATTCTCCGCAAGTATAAATTTTTATTCAAAAACTTACAGTATTTTCACCAGGCAGCCTCTTCATTTCAACTAAAGAGTCTCCTTCCAAGACTAGTTCAATGCATTCAATCAGCTGTGATGGTATATTGATGTTTTCTGAAAATAATAATAAAATCCTAAGTGAGACAAATAACAGGTGGTAGATACACTGAGTGTTTTTATCAGAGTGTATCAAGTTGCGGAGTAGGTTGTCAATGGTTAGCTGTTGTCAGCAGATATTTCAGAAGGAGGTTCGTAGTTGTTTTACAATCACTTATCGAGAAATTTAAAAAAAAAAAAAAATACGGAGTTTTTAGTGAATTCAAAAGATAGAAAAATTACCATTAGGTCTCAGGGCAACAAATTCTTTCCATATCTTATCACAGGTCTGCCTGAAGATATCAGGGAAGTCGTAAACATAGGTTGTACCGGAACTCTGTGCTTGGAACCTCTTCTGCTGAAGATAGTCCTTGGTTACATAGGGTATGGATACGGGTAGACCATGCAGTGGACCTTGCTTTAGCCCATATGCTTCTAGCTTAATCTAAAAATCACAGTATCAAATAAAAACAACATTAATCTATATAATTCGAATTACAATTTTATTATGATTTTATTTCTTTAATTAGTGTATTTACCGAATATTTAAGTAAAAAGGGACTTACAACTCCAGTCTTAGGATCAAGTATTTCCCTGTAAGTACAGAGGTCTAGGAAGTAGCCGGAGTCGTTGGCCAGACACAGCCTGATGTTTGTTGTGGGAGCAGATGGAGTCAGTCTGATGGTCATTCGTAGCTCTGCTTGAAGAACTCTGAGCTTCCATAGCCTCGGTCCATACCGGTGGACCATGTTCGTTACACTCTCCTCTATCTAAACATAAATCACCACTTAGAACTCATCAAACATTACACATCAGAACTCTGAGCTACCACAGCCTCAGTCCATACTGGTGGACGACCATAACACTCTCCTCTATTTAAACACAAATCATCAATTAGAAATGATCAAACTACTAATTAGAACTCTGAGCTACGACAGCCTCAGTCCATACTGGTGGACCATGTTCGTAACACTCTCCGCTATCTAAGCACACATCATTACTTAGAAATCATCAAAACAAATAATTTTTATGAAAAAATGCCTAATTTAATTAAGATTTTAACACAGGTTCTAAAAATTTTGTGATAAATAACACCTTATACATTTCTATAATAACTATAATTTACTATTACATTTTTACTTTCTCATATACATTTTACACTTAAAGAGGAAGTATTATGTCAGCACAAAAATTGGATTTACATGTTTTGAGTCCAAAAAAGAGGTTGTCAAAAAAGGTTTTGGTTCCAAAGATTTGGATTAAAAAATTCTATTTTTGATTTATAGTTTTTTAAAAAACAAATCTGAGATATTGCCAAAAATAAATATGGTTTAGCAGAAAATTTACAAAAAATGTTAACAACATTTAAATGGTGAACACTTTTTAAATATGTAATAAATTACACATTGTGGGATTTAAATTTAGTACCTCTATGTAAATGAAGGTTTTGTTGAGTTTTTGGAAATCTATTTTTTTCTTATGTCTACAGTCAAGAATACTTTTAATTTTGAATGAAGACAAATGCCTCAACCTTGAAAGAAACTTAAATGTTCAAAGGTAAATACCAAAAATCAGAGCTGACGAGGAGAACAAATGGACGGAGAAAGAGAAAAAGAGTTAGAGAGTAAAATTTAGACAAAAGTTTAATTTTGACTTCTTTCACTCATGTTGACAATAGTCAATAAAACTGGACAAGCTTAATTAATGTTTGGCAAAACAAGGTCATAAGCTTATCGTATAATTAATTGTAATATTGTGAGTATTTTCAATTGAGAAGGAGGAAGTTTAGTGTGTGAATTACCTTTACTGGGTCCATGATGACTGTGGGGACAAAGTTCAGGAAGATATGGTTACAGTCTGTCCTGCGGGCCAGAGGATGACTGAAGGCTACCTCCAGTTCGTCCATGGCTTCCAGGAGTACTCTCTCACCTTCGTTCTGTAAGTACTCAAATGAAGCTTCCTTCGTTATGAGGTCAGAGTGACGGATTATAGATCGGATGAAGAAACGGTAATCTGTTACTGACTGCCCTTTAGCAACCTGAATAAAATGTATAATTAATACTACTTTGCTAACAATTTTACATCTCATGTTTCACCACAATTGTAAATTAAAAATGTAAATATATGCATATTACACTAATAAAATTACCTTAGCTTTACCGAGGTACAAATACATTTTCCTATTTGAGGTGGGGAGTGCTTCGAGCTCGTAGGTTCTCATCCTGTTAAGTTCTAACTGGAAGGCCATTCCGGGCTCAAGATGACGGTATATCCTATCTTCCGCAAAATTATCACAGTTACGGTAAGTGAACACTTTTGGAAACTGACGTCTAACACAAACAGAAAGAGAATTAGATTCAGTATTTTTAAACAAAACCGTAAATGACAACATCAAAATTAATAATTATGTAAATTTTAAACTATGCACATTTGAATCTCTGTGAACTATAATTGTTCCCAATCAGCACAGTTTAGATATAAAAAGTGTGTATTATACATAAAATAAAAGAGAACCATAGGCATGGGTCTAATAATAAGCAATAGTTGATGATTATTGAACAACAAATCCTGATGTAGGGTTTTGGGTGTTCCATAGAAAGACTTGTCAAGTGATGTTGTTGAACGGCAATTCAGTGGTAGCATTGTAACTTTACTAATCTCGTAGATTTTAAATTTAATTAATTATTTATTTTATTTGCTTACTTGTTAAGTGCAAGGAAGGTAACTCTTCTAATAGACTTGGCTTTAAGTTCATCTCTGTGTTTGGCACAGAAATCTCCAAACATGAGGCTCATCTTATCATCTTCCATATCTCCACTATCTTTCACTGATATACACAGTATGTGAGCTGGCTCCACCTAACAGCACAAACAACAATTACACTTTAGTCACCAACAAAATCTATGACAATAAAGATGTTTTAAATTTTAAACAAATATTTTAATAAAGCCTTAATAAAACAATTTGTGTATACAAATTTATTTTTTATTTGAATATTTACTAATTAATAATAAAGAAAAAAAAAAAAATCACTCCACTTAAATTATTGCATAAAACTAGCTTTCAACCACTAGTGGTTAACTGGATTGAATCTGAACCTCTTTCTCAACTCCTACCCTGATCCCATCTCGGGAATGATATACCAAACGGATTTTGTATACCACCAATTAAGATGACCACTAGTAGTACTAAAAAATTACCTCTAATGGTACTGAAGATGACCACTGGTGGTTGAAAGATGGCTTTGTACAATAAACTTACTTCAGTGGAGTGGTCTTTCATAATTACAAATCAAGTCACCACTGCTCATCTAGAAAAACAAATCCATCCCTCTCTCACTTTTAAAAGATGTACGAAAAAAAAGATAGGGGGCCAGTTGTACACCAAAGCCTTCCACAGGCTTATAGTTAAACAGACATAGTGAGATTTTCATGACAGAGAACCTAAAGATCTGTAGCTTAAAGATGTGGCATTACAATAAATAACTTACTTGAAGTTTAAAATTCAACAGGACTGATTAGAATTCTAATTTTTAATGATTAAGATTATTAAGATTTACCTCTATGCTAGGATCAGCATCGCATATCTGAGAGGTTGGGTCAGGTGATGACATGGAAACATTGATGGACGTAGACTGACGAGAGTTACTCTCAGAGTTACCAGCGGCATCCACAGCTTCCATCATCTTAGGA
Organism: Gerris buenoi; assembly: GCA_001010745.2. NCBI lineage: Eukaryota > Metazoa > Arthropoda > Insecta > Hemiptera > Gerridae > Gerris > Gerris buenoi. The sequence goes on from KZ651117.1 coordinate 340,392, forward strand.
GTTATGATGGAATGGACGGACATCTCTTCTACCAGATCTAGTATTTCGTCAAAATACGATTCAAACTTCTTGAACGATTCAAATGCCGCCATGGAACCAGTACGGTACGGACTGTGAACGACAACAGACCCACCTTGCTCTGACTCACAGTTATCTTGCATCTTCTGCCTGCAACAAACAAAACAACATCAAATTTCTTCTCTAACATACAAAGAATAAAATTAAACAGTGGTAGCTACTTAAGTGAAGTGGAGTCTATCTGGAATGTCAATTATGGTTTATGCAGCTGATGGAGCAATACAATAACCCCTTAAGTTGCTAATTAAATACATAGTTGTATAAGACTTCCACAGGCTGTTGCACCATGCACTATTACAATTATTACTTCTTGTGAAAAAATGTTTACCTGTTTGGATGTGAAGAGGGTAGGAGGAACTGGAAGTGAACCAAAGGTATTTCCTCGGTAAGTTCAAGGTGCTGTAGACAGGTGAGCTCGTAAGATATATAGACTCTCCTAACGTAGACCTCGAGGGCTGCATTACACACCGCACGGTTAGAATGGTAAAAGAAATCATGCAGGATGTCAAATATAGAGGTTTCTGACTGGATCAGTTTCTGGAGGTTCTCAGGATGGAAGTCATGACCATACATGTCCACGGCTGATAGGAATATAGACTCCATCTGGTTGTGACGCAGCTCATAAGCAGGTTGATGCGCAGCTATCAGAACCTAACATAGCAACAACAAACAACATTATCAGAATCCTATATACAATGATTGCATAGTTTATAACTGTACAACCAATTTCCTAAAACATAATCTATATATATAAAGATGAAAGTCCATGGATATGTATGTATGTGGGTGGGTGGGTATGTCCTTTATACAAATCTACAGTTTTATTCCGATCTCGATGAAAATTTGCACACTTGACCTTCAAAGCAAGGGGAAGGTCACTGTCTACATGAATTTTCGAAATTTTATTTTCGGTACCCAGGGGTACGGGGTACAAGAAATGAATACGGGGTCAAAGTAATAAATACCCTTTATGATGCATATCTTTAAAAAGCTCTTTGAGAGCACAGTAATTGTTGTTATGTATAGTTTTGTCATATTTTCATTTAGGAGGGGGGTAAAGTGGGAGTATGTATACAAATCTTCAGTTTTATCCCAATTTGATGAAAATTTTCACTCTTTTACTTCAAAACAAGATCAAGGTCACTGCCTACATGAGAGTTCGAAAATAAAATTTTGGTACCCAGGGGTACGGGGTACAAATGTCAAAGTAATGAATAGCCTTCATGATACATATCGTTGAAAAACTTTTTAAGAGTACAGTAATTGTTGTTATGTCCTTTTTGGCCTATTTTTATTTAGGAAAAAAGGAAAAATATATCTATATCTATCTATAAATATCTATTCTATATTTTTGGTCTATACATATCTATTTCTGTATCTTCTATAAAAAGAAGAAAGTCTGTGGGTATGTATGTATGTCCTTTATACAAAACTACAGTTTTATTTCTGCTTCTCCGAAGCACGGGAAAGGTTACTGTCTACATGAGATTTCTAAATTTAAATTTTGGTACACAGGGATACGGGGTACAAATGTCAAAATTATGAAAACCCTTCATGTTGCAAATCGTTGAAAAGCTCTTTAAGAATAAAGTAATTGTTGTTATTTACATTTTTTTTCATATTTTTATTTAGGAATTTTTATTTTTATATTTATTAGTGGTATGACATGGTCCAGTTAAAAAAAGGAAGGTTTGTAACATAATTCCCTCCAAACATAACAATTTTTTATACTTAATTATTTTATTACAATGTCCCAATACTTTTATAATATACATATACAGTTAGTATCTACTTCTTTATTGATATTTTAGTCATTTAGGTCTTAATTTTTGTATACAACCCGGGCTGCGCCGGGTACTCCAGCTAGTAATATATATTGATAACTAGCCTTCACTCCCCAAAAAATGACAACACAAAACAACTTTAACAAGAGAAATGCAAGATGTATACACAAACTTCTTAAATGTTGCAGTTTGGAAGAATTTCTTAAGAGTTCCCAATGGGGAAACCCATGAATGACAAGGAAACAAATAATCATAACAAAATTCTTAATACTTTTGGTTTCCCGTCAAATATAAACTTCTCATTCAGCCTTTATTTCAGTTCTATATATTGGTACAAAGTAAAAAACATTATGTGCTTCCATTAGTCAATATAAGGCCTCAGAAATCAGTTCCTTCATCATGAACCACTACTAGAAGCTGGTCATCTAGTTATAGAATAAAGGGAACACAACTAACAATGGATAAAGATGACTTGTGTCGCAGTTACCTGTCTAGCTCTCAATGCTACTCTTGAATGTTCACTCCTGTTAAGAGATGTAAGTTCATTAAGCGTTGTGGCAAGTTCATCAGTAAGTCCAGGCTCGTTAGACCACAGGTGATCTATCAACATAGTCACCAACATATTCTTCTTAGCAACCTACAAACACACACATAATATAATATCTAACAGGAAAAGCACATCAATAATAGTTGGAAAATCCATATATTAACTTTGGGAGACACATCTAGAAATATCTATTTATGTGATATTCATTGAGTCCCCTCAAAATATATAACAATTTAATTAAAGGACATACCTGATTATGTGAAAATATAGTTCCAGTGACGGCAGCCATATCATCCTTATGCTTTTCTCTTAACGCTGAGACACACTTGTCATAGTGTCCTAGAACAAAATCATAAATTGGCGTGAAACTTGAAGAAAGTTTGAAAATTCGATTAAAGACTTTAGGGTTCTTATATCTTTCTATCAGGGCATTTCCTGAAAATTTACTCGCACATCCTTGACAAAAGGTTAAGGGCACATTTAGAAGGAGGCCTGGATGAAGCACAATGCTATTTTTAGAAGTAGGTGAAGCACACAAGATGTAATCTTTGTAATACAGTTGCACATCTGCAATTTAGAGCCAGAGAAGGCATTTTACAAAGTCCCTTGGATTTGTTAGCCTCTGAAACATCTTGGAGAGAAAATTAAGCAGTCTTTCTTCAAAATATGCAATATTTGTAAAAGACTATCTTTTAAGATTACTAAGAAAGGAGTTATGTAACGTAACCAAAATTATCTGCCAGAGTAAATGCAGTATATACCTCAACAATAAGTCAAATTTAAAAAAAAAAAAATTAAACCATCATTTATCTCTGAGGTACAGATAATTCCCCTGGAAACAAATGGATCTGTAGTTCCATTTCCAGTGGTGGAGGAGAGCATTTTTATGTTATCTTTTCCTCTTCAAATAAGTTAAATGCTACTTTAACATTTTTAATTTAAATTATTAACTTTACTAGTCATTTTGTTTTTTGCTCTCTTCAAACTTTTAATCTTTTAACTTTTAACTGTACATGTCTTATTTTGTTGAAAATGTTTTGTTTGTGTTTTCGTAATGTACATTGTAAACTAGATAAATAATGTAAAACATGTGTTGTAGCGTTTATATCTCTGTTAATTTTCTGACTTTTGTATCCTAATGTGATAGGTCTCCACAAAGAAAATTTAAAATAAATAAATACTACAGATAGAGCCATAATATAGTGCTAGGTCTTCCAGGGAGTGTGTAAATGTCAAAGTTGCCACTCTTATTAAAATTACATGTATTTCCCTGAAACTACTTCTAGCTTTGGAGCAACTCATTGGCATCTGCACCCATTTAGATGCAGACGTCACTGCAAGACAATAACTTATTAATTCTAAATGTTACCTTATTACCTATAAACAGATGTATGGAGATAGTTGTCAAGCTAATGCTAAAGATTATGATGGTAATTAAAAGGTTAGTAATTATGATGACTAAGTAGTTGAGTGATGAGCTAACCTTGTTGAAATTGACTCTCGACATCATAGTATTTCCTAAGCAGTTCGTGTACTGCCGACTTCATTCTCCCCCTGATTCCGTTTCTGTACCTCTGTACAAGTAGTACTATACCCTGTGTGGTCAGGAAGAAGTTATCTCTGTCAGCTCTCTTTTGAAGTGTAGCTGCATGACTGAAAAACAAAAAATACAAAATTTCATCCAACAATTAACATTTAAATTGACAAAATTTCCATCAGTAAAACTAACAGTCATTAGCATTTAAAAACATAACATCTCTGACTGAGTAGAGACTATACATGTAGATTATTTAGAACTTGGTTCCAGGCCAAGAGAAGGAGCTCTAGTCCGGAGATAATTCAATTGGATTTTATCCTTAGATAGTATTAGGGAATCCAATCCCGGACAAAATTTTTGATCCCGGGATTTCGGGACCACAAAATCGAATCCCGGGATCCCGGGACCAATCCCGGGATTGGCTATATTCCAACTAGACTTATAAAAAGCCTAAAAGCATGTAGTTATGATGTAGTATTATTTATTTAATTATTATTATAACAAAATAAGCCATATTTATTTAGCATTTCTTTTGTTTTTTTGTTCTTTACAAAATGATAAACATTAATCTCACTAAAGGAGCAATAACATTTTACGTCAATGTGGTCAAGTATAGGTAGTTTTAGTCAATGTGGTATAGTAGTAGGTGCGTAAATTAAGAAACAAGCTACACAGTGGTTTTAGGCAGTAAGTTGTACATTTAAACAGTTGCATTTGTAAAAATAAATTCAATTTCCTTTTTAAAAATTAAATACATTATATGATAAAATAATTAATACACTAAGTAAAAGATGTGTACCAAATAAAAACAACTATCATCCCGTAATATGTTTTAGCAACAGATAAAACTCTGCATACTCGACATTTTCATAAAAATGTGCTGTTTGGGTTTTAAAATTATTTGAATTTACAAAACTACAAAATTGAGCCATTTCTTTTCTTATGGTACTTAGAAAAGTCAGTTTTCGTCTGAACTCCAGGCTCATACTTTTCCCAACAGTTTTTACAGCAGTTTTCATACTTTTTTCAATTTCTTGATATAAAAGTTGTGTAAGTATAGCTGGAGCTAGATAAATAAATACTTTCCTCTCCCTTAATGCCTGCTTCTGTCCACACCGCGCAGTCAACAAATCACAGAAGTTTGTCTATTCTTACTACGCTTTTAAGTGCATTCGACTACCAGATTAATATTATTGTTTATTCAATTCATTTGATTTATTGTTTATTTAGCTCGCTACTTAGAAAATAAAATAAATAATGTTATCTGTTTAGAAAATCAATTATTCTCTTGAGAATATAGAATAATAGTGATTGTATCAGTCATAATACCTTAAAACGTAAAAATTTTCAAATCCCGAAATCCCGGGATTGTTACTTTACAATCCCGGGATTGCCGTAGGGGTAAATAGGCTCAGGATCCCAGGATTCGGGATCCTGGGATTGGATTCCCTAGATAGTATCCACTATAAATAATACATACAACATTATATACACACCTGTCGATAACAGATGCTATTTGCTGTGAAGGGAACTGAACAAGTACTGATGTAATGTTCTTCTCGTACAGAGTCATGAGTTTCCTTATTTTCTTCTCAACAGAGAGAGGTATCCTGCCCGATATCGATGCAATTACTTCCTGTAACTCCAGCAGTGGAAGACTCGGATCTCTTAGACTTGTCATGAACTTTTCTATCACCTCCCTCAGACGCTTCACATGGTAGCTCTCAGGTAAACAGTAACCTAACCAATAATAACAATATCGTAAATATTACAACATAATATAGGATACACCTGATGCTTTAGGTGGCTAGAGAAATAAAGTTTCGATTAAAGTCTCTAAAGTAACCCAAGCAAATTGTGAGAATCACAGATTTCTGATCAAGAGAGTTCACAATGAATAATAAAACAGTACTAGTAGCAGAACAGAAAGGATCGACCACTTGTTCCAACTTAGCAATTAGGCAACTTATTTGGGCCCTGCTTATATACCCCCCCCCCCCCCCCTATAAGAGAGCCAGAATTGCTGTGGGGCTGAAGTCACTTATTACATCTTTTTGGCCATCAATGAATTGAAGATTATTGAGGATAGCATGGGGTCGAAATTAAGTAGTGTATATATATGAAAAGCCTCGGTAGCTGCTAGCTAGGGTGGTCACATGTTGGACGGTGGTCACAAATCTGGGTTTAATTCCCAGCATCGCCATATAAATGGGTAGATACTTATGTAAAGTGACGGCTAACTGGTAGCGTTACAATTGTTAGCTGTTGTTTACAGCTAATTGAGCAACAAACTTATTCATTACATATATATTTGGAGTTAGTACATGTAGGTATTCGAGAGATGACTGACCTGCTAGTATGTTTTCGAGCATGATCCTGTAGTGAGCATGCTTGTGATTAAGTTTGTCTCCCACTGTGGGTGTAGATACTTCCAAATCAGGGAACTCTCCCTTGTAGTCTTGTGCTCTGGTGACCAGGGAAGGGTCGTCTAGATCTAGATGACCAATAACAGCGCCAGCATCTAACACAGCACCGGCTCTCTTCTCGTAGATAATAGAACCACTTTCCCCAGCCGTTAGGGTCATCACCATCTTCATCACCTAAACAAATCATAATCATCATCGTTAAATTAACTGTCTATTCTCAACTTTACCACCTAAAAACTGACTAATTATTTTTATAAAACAGAAATTTTTGTGAGTAAATGTAGTAACCTCTATTTCAGCGTAGGCCTGCCCCCTAGAGACATGTCCTCCGTCCTCGACTATGAGGGTGAGCAGCTTACCAGCTGAAGGAGATCTAAGTAATGAAGGATCGTTCTCCTTCTCAAACACACAGGTCTGATTTCCCACCACTATCCTGTACCTGTCCACCTCCTCTCTCATGTATGTAGTAAAACTTGAACTATCCACCGACAGTAGTATACCTACAAACAGATAAAGTTATCAGCCAAAATAATAGACATAAGAAACCATAATTGTAAAATTTTAATCACAACAATATGATAATCTTTAAAATGCTTTTGACATATTAAAATAAAGTAATAAGTTTTCAGTTACAGTCTATGCCAAACGAGAGTTAGTGTGTTGACAGCATGGGAAAAACTAGCAAATGGGGTGGGGACGTGGTGGGGAGCCAATGAGAGATCAAGATTTTCCCTCTGGATAACCATATAAGAAGGTGAATGTAGTGGCTTTATTTTTCCCTCAGACGTTTGCCAATCTGTGTGTCGCTCGATTCGCTGAGCTGTCAACGCATTAACTCTGATTTGACACAGACTGTAGTTGTAAACTAATAATATGTACCTCCATCTGAGAGCCTGTGTACTTCTATCTCTTTGAATGATCCGTTCATGACGAGGAAGTAAGAATTTGGTCCTGACTTGGTCGCCTGAACTTTGTACTTGAGTCCTTCGTGTATTAACTCCACGTTCACAACATTCTCCAATGTGTTGCTCCCAAGAATTTGTCCTCTGTACAAATAATAACAATTAATTATTACAAAGACTCAGATTTTTTGTCGCTTTGGAATGAAGCACCTCCAAATCACAAGCTAATACTTATTTATTAATTTAACCACGGGCAAATTCACTTTTAAACATGTAAATACCGATTTCACTTAAATCTTTCCAGTAGTGTAGGTTCCATGTGTCTGGACAGGCGACAGACAGAAATTATTTTTAAAAAATTGTTTGATCACCAAATAAATCCATAGAATATTCAAAAGTTCTTTTATAAAAAAACTTTCTTTTATGAGATACTAAACAAAAAGTTAAGGGAACCTTTCAAGAGAATTCTGGAAGCTCTGGAATGCTCCGGAGATCTGCCTGTCTGCAATGTGAAGAGCTCCACAAATAACTCCAAGTAGAACATTGGGTTTTTCAGAGTGTACTTTATCTGCTATTAGGATGTCCAACCATGCTGTGTCTATAGTGTTCAACTACAAATAAAAAACATTCATAAGTTTCACATTAATCTATTTATTTATTTATTTATCTAAACCCAGAGAATTAAATTTAATTTAAAATTAAATTAAATCCAAATTTAGCCCCAGGAACTAATTAACTTTAAAGAGGTTAAATTGACTCTTAGAGTATTATTGTTGTTGGATAAATAAGCTTACATTATGTAAGCTTATTCATATCCTGGATGAACAAAAAAAAGCTGCACCAAACATTATTTAACAAGTTAACTTGTCTCTAACAATAAAAGGTTTTAGTCTACACGGTAAAATTAATCCTTTTATTATTTATTAATAAAATTAGAAAAACAGTTGACAATTGATTTTTAAAAATATATTTTGAAACTGACCTGAAAGCAGTCTGTTTCTAGTAAAGTAATCAAGTATTCCACAGTTGTCCTAAAGTCTCCTCGAATAGACAATTCCTTCAGAGCTATCACCAAATTCCTGAAACATTTAAGCTATGCATTAATATTGAAACAATTAAGTTACACAATTTGCAAGAGGCACCAAGAGATGTGCCACACAAGCGTGACACATAGGAACTGTTCCAACATCAAGATGTTGGCTCGGCAATACAGGACAGGGCGTAATGCCAAGCCAACATCTTAATGCTATAATTTCTGATGATGTAACAGTTCCTATGTGTCACGCGTGGCGCATCCCTTGGTGTCTCTTACAAATTGTGTAGCATATTTCAGTGTGCAAACAATGTTACAAAAATGTTACTAATAGCCTTGATGTATATCGGCTAAAAGTTATAGATAACCATATGAAGACTGCAGATTAGGTGTTAAACAAATTTTTTTCCAAGGTACAAAAGTCCTTGAAAGACTTGGACCTGCCAAAAAGATTATACAACTACAGTCGGGGTCAGATGAGTGTGGATAAAGGAGGGGGAAATAAATATTCGGGAATCAACCCCTGACCTCCTGCATGTGAAATGCAGATAGAAGCAATGAGCTATAGGGGACCCTTAACATACAAGTTTAAGTATATAATAAAAGATGTTAGGTTCTTACTCTCTTGCTTGTTCTCTGTTTTCGCCCCAGGAGAAGCAGTGACCAAATTGTGAATCAGCAAACTCATGGAGACCTCCTGAAGCCGCTACACTGAAATATCCCCACACGTTCTTTGAACTACGGAAGTTCAGTTCCTGAACTGTTCCTGAACTTGGCTTGAAACCTAGAACAAACACAGATAAACAAGCTTAGAGATAGTAGTAATTATAGTAAGCCAGAGGACGAACCACAAGTTCAAACCACGCTGAATCCTTTATAAACATCTTAATTCCAAGTTATGATTATGATTACCTTCATCAGGGTTCTCTGAGGTAATCCTGGCAGCAATAACGTGTCCCCAGGGCTGAGGTTTGTGTGTGGGCTGGTCAAAGTCTATAACTGAATCGCCCCAAGGAGACTCCCCGTACAGCATCCTGATGTCTTTGATATTGTGCAGTGGTAAACCCATTGCAACCTATCACAATAATACAGAAAAAGTATAATAAGTTTATACTGAAACTAGAATTTAGCACCATATATAACTAATCTATTGCATTACAGAATTTTTAGTAGTTGAAACCGCTTTTGAAAATGTCCGTTATTGTTGTTTTGTGAGTGGAGCCACTTTATTTTGCTTTCCTTGGCTGTTCCCACGATTTTTTTTAAAAGATTAAATCAATAAATATTATAGTGAAATACTCGATAATATAACTGCAGCAAGTAAACAATACAACTCAAATAATAATAAAAGTTACTTGAAAGTCAAACAACAAGATAATATATTCACCTGTAACTGGCAGGCGGGTAGGTTAACGTCAGATACCATCTCCGTGCAGGGATGCTCTACCTGAAGCCTTGGATTTAATTCTAAGAAGTAATAGGAACCATTTGTGTCATACAGGTACTCTACTGTACCTGCAGAAACATAGCCAACCATCTTGGCCAGTCTAACTGCTGCCTGAACACAAAAAAACAATACAGTAGTCTATTACAACAAATCTAATTAAACAAAATAATAATAATAATAATAAACTAGGGTCAAATCCCTAAAAGGCGGACTCAACCCTCCAAACATTTTTTTTTTTTTTCAATAAATAAAAAACAAAATAATTTAAATTTGGAAAATTTCAAAGACAAATAACTTTTGAATACAACTCAGTAAAAAACATGGTTAGTCCCATCTTTTAGGTAAAACCATCCTGTTTTCAAAAACATATTATGTTCAGGAAAATTGGAAGTATACACCGCAAAGAAGCAGTGATAGTGGTGTAGCTATATTAGCACACTCAATAACTCCTTTCTCTCTTCTAATAGGGGGTAAATATGTATCTCCTTCTACTGATACAGCTTAGTCTACCCTTCTCTTTCTTACTTACTGGACATTTATGCATACAAAACTTTTTCAATAATATAGGTAAATAATATCTGAGCTGCAACAACCTGGAGGGCTTCTACAACTATAAATGTAATGGATGGACACAAGGTTGCGTTTTGTAACATAAGATGTATAAAATGTAATAATATCATTTACAACTGGATAAAAATCACTTTACTCAAGCAGCTACCCATTTATATTGTGATGCTGGCTGAATACAGAGCATGGATTATTGGAATCATAAATTCAACATAAGAACAAAAGCAGGAATCCTGCTTATAACTCCAGTGCAGTCGACAATCTATTAGGTCAATCTGTCTTTAATTTTCACCTAAGAGCATTTGAAATTACTAAACTGATGAATATGAAAGCAAGCAACTAGGTTGTCTCTCTAAGAGAGAGAGAGAGAGAGAGAGAGAGAGAGAGAGAGAGAGAGAGAGAGAGAGAGGGAGGGCTATACATAAGGGAGTACATTACCTTCTCCATTTCTTCAAATATTTCTTGGTGAGCTATGACAGCGGGGGCCTCCTCAATGATCTTCTGATGTCTCCTCTGAATAGAGCAGTCCCTTCCGAACAAAGATATAGCATTGCCGTATTGATCTGCAAGCAGCTGTACTTCCAGGTGACGAGCACTTCTAGCCAACTTCATAACAAATATAGGAGAACCTGGCACTTCAGCTTGTACCTGACATAAAACCACAAGAAACAAAAATGGTGAAGAACAGAGAAAATAATCTAGTATAAAGTAAGTTTAAGTAAGTGAAAATTGTGATAAAACCACTCTAACTAATGTTTAGTAAAGATTGACAAACTAGTCATTTATTAACATTAGTCATTTTTGCCAATAAAAAATCAATTTTATTCTTTCAGTTGGAGAGCTCATGTTGGCCAACCTATTATAGTTATCCTGAGGGCCACGCTTCTCTGCCAGTGGCGTTTTTGCTTGCCTAGTTATCCAAACCTCCTAGATACTAAAATCATGAGCTCTTATTGACTGTAGTCACCTTTTTTCAGATTTTCCACACTGTCAACAATTTTCTTGATCCAACTGTTGAGTGTATATTCACCTTGTATAAGTTGCACAACATTTGAAGCAAGTTAATGCTAGGAAGAGGTCATACCGAGAGCAGTTAGTTACCTGTCTAAATAGATTAGGGAATTCTTCTGACGTCTCGACTTTCCTGATTCCTTTGCCTCCTCCTCCCTCACTGGCTTTGATCATGATGGGGTAGCCGATCTTCATGGCTGATGCCAGACCTTCCTCCACTGTTGTCACACAGCCCTTCTTATAGAGTTCAGAGCTGATTTTGATTTTCTTACCTGAGTACTGAGCTGTCAAACCTGCCAACAGAGAAATACTCCTCAAAAACAACTCAATTTTAAACTAAAACTAGACCACATAGTTTTTAATTGAGCTAACGTTTTTATAGTTTTTAATTGAGCTAATTTTTTTATGGGATCATTTATCAGAACATTATGCAATTATTATTATAACTATTACCCCCCAATAATGCACTTAAAAGATATTGAACAAATATTTTAATGTAAACTAATCTAATCACTAATTGAAAAAATCGGTCTGCGACAACTTAGACAAACTTTCTTATATATGAGTTCATAATTAATTTTTAAGTTTTCACAGGATAATTTAAATAATATTGAACATTTAATCAAAATTCATCATAAAACTAACTTCTCTCAATGGGAAATCCAAACTGGTCTCTCTCCGTCGTTTAAAGCTATATTCTCTGGAACTAGATTTTTCCTGGCAAAATGTTATTGTTAGATTCAAATTTAAATGGACTACATTTTAGAATTTTTAATCATAATTGTCAGAGCCATTTTCAAGAAATGATTTTTTAAAAATATTTGCTTTATTGTTATTGGTAGGTAGCACCCTAAATTTGGAGCTAAAATTAATTTCTTGATTTCACCTCGGAGTCACTAACCCCAAAAGTTCTCCAAATTTTAAGTGTTATTTCAGTTTTACACTCTTTAATTAAAACATAATGTTGCCACCTGATTACTTTCTAAAATATTTCTTTATTACATAAATATACGTTATATTTTTATAATCAATTTAAAAAAAAAAAAACTCTCACACACACACACACACACAATAAGAAATAATTCTCACCACTTCCAGACCAGGGTAACGTTGGTATATGGGCTGTTTGAGCAACTATACTAGAAGCTATTTTATCTCCGAGAGCCCACATGGCTTTCTCAGGTGGACCGATGAACATAATGCTGTTTTTATGAAGGAGTTCGGGTAATTTTGGATTTTCCGAGGCGTGACCCCAACCTGCCCAAACAGCCTGCAAAAAAAAAATTATGTTTAAGTAATGATATGAGTATAAGAATGACAATGTAATGCAATCATTTTAGAGAAAAGAATCCAACATTTTACACAATTTCAACTGAAGTGACATATAATAGTCTAGTGGATGAATTTTATCAGTTATCAGGGTAAGAAATAATGGAAAGGAAAATAATTTTAGTGGAGGTTTACTGTCTCTTCGGAGGCGTGCGTTGGTATGCCACCAATGTAACAGACATTTGGCAAAGTGGAATAAAAGTGAAGTGGTTAGATGTGGTGTAATATGCATAGCATAGGTAAAATTTTGGTAAGAGTTTGGTGCACAACTTCAGAGCTAAGATCGGACTCCAGGTGAAACACTTTGCTGAAAAATTACTAGAGGGGAAAAGCACCAGTGCACAAAAATTATAGCCCAAGGTCTACTCCGGTTTTCAAGAATATTCTAGCCTTGGTTTCCCTACTACTAGATTATTTGTAATTTGTGTGAAACAGAGATGAGAGTTATAAATTAATACCTTGGATTTCCAATCCGCGAAACGAAGGGTTTGAAGTGCTTAGTTTTGCAATACTGGAAGCATCTTAAGGGGTGTGGTGCTTTGTGAGGTTAACTCAAAGCAACAATAATGACTGGAAAGAAGTAGGGCATATATCCAGTCGACAGTATATCTTTTTGTTGTTTAAGTTAAGTTAACATGACATGAAGTAAACATGAGTTAACATGAAGATGCACCACAACCTTAAAGATGCTTCCAGTAATGGAAGCAAAACTAAGCACTTCAAACCCTCAATGACTCGGATTTCAATGGAAATCAAGTAATTCATTATGAGACAACCCGCAGAAGCACTAAGTTAGAGATGAGAATAAGATAATGTTGTGTTTGGAGTACAGTTTTCTTAGAGTTGAAATCTATGTTAGGATAAAACACAACCTGACAATAATAATAAATATATTAAGCTTATTGATATTTGGGGTCTTAAGGAAAAATAAAAAAATTAAATAAATAGCCCACTTCTGCAATATTTCGACCCCTGTTTGGGTCATACTTAAGCTAATTAGAAGCATTACTCAATCATGTTGTTCTAATGTATTACCAGTTCTAATCGAACCTTGGTGGGTATCACCACTATCAGTTTTTGAAATCAATCTGTTAGAACTTCTTAAGTTATTATATTTTTTTAATAAATTTTAAAAATGAAATTTGGAAACTTCAACTTAACAAAAATAAAAGTCACTTCAATTTTTTAAAACTAAATTTAGTGTATACTTCTTTAACTTTGCACATGTAACAATGTGGATATCAGTTTAGAACACTATATCTCGGTATTGGGGAATAGTTTGAGATAAGCACGAAAACTCTCATAAGAATCAAGTTGAAACAAGCAACAATTGTGACGTTGACGTACCTGTACTTGTGTTCTGACAGCTATATCAACTATAAGTTCTACATTAGCGTAGTTGTTGTTATTAGTACCTCCAGGAACTGGGACGTAATGATCCGCCATCTTTATGTATTCGGCATTTGCTAGAAAATAAACAAACCATCACTCAAACAATTTATTTAAAAAGGGTCTGCATTAACGTATATTGGTTTGAGAAGATGTTTAGTTACCTTTAAGATCTTCAGGTGTGACCATGACAACGAACCTGATAGCTCTCTCATTCTTAAACATTTCATAGGACCATCTTCTCACTGACCTCATGCACTTAACCGCTGCTATACCATTGTTAGCTATTAGCACCTGAAAACAAACAATTTAAATAATTATGTAAATTTTACAAAGAACACTAGAACAAGATCTATATTCAGGGTTAAAAATCTCTAAACTTATAAAACAGAACATAATTTAACATTTATAAAGGTTTATTTTCACAATTAAGTCTAGTTAAAGCTCTCGTTGGCCAAATTTGTAGTTTGCTAGATCATTTTGGAACATAGGCATTCCAGAGTCAAAGGGAATAAAGGATGATCAATTTATTTGCTCTTAGTTTTAAGTCCTCATCAACACATAACTAGCATATAATTCAGTCTAAGGTGGTACCCTTTATTAATTATGAGTTTGGTGTATGGATCTGTTTAGGGACCCCCTAAACGGATACCACACACTAAACTCACATAACTAGGTTTTAAAGGATGGAGATCCTGCCACTACACTGATTTCACACAGGATATGATCATCAGTGTGAAACATGTATCACCTGTTTAGGTTTCATGTGGAGTTGTGAGTTCTTTACGTTAAGTGTCTTTACTTTAGATTAATAAAACAATCTAATTCAGGATCATTTTTTACTCTTACTCCCTCAAGCAGACTTTAGATTATCCATAATATTGACCAGCTGTAAGATCTGTGGAGGGGATCAAAATCATTTAAAATATATAGAAGAGTCAGAAAAATATCAACTGTCTGCGGGTAATATTGTGCAAAATTCGTCCAGTTGTCAAGTTTTTACAGTGGGTACTAGCTTTCCCCCACTACCGTCACTGTGTTAAGAGACAATTCATTATTAATGCTAAAATAACACTAATCCAGGGAAAACAGTCTAAAGGTGATTTCTTTAATAGATTTAATAGCATTAATGGAGCTTTTATGGTATTTATTCCTTATTCATACACAGACGATGGATACACTAAATCGAGAATTAACGCTTATGATTATAAAGGACTCAAGTAGTACCTGTACCATGTACAATTAATTCGAAATTTAATTTTTAAGTTTTTGGTAGTCTTCATACTAAAGAAAGTTTAATTATCAATTTAAATCAAATTATAATCATTAGTAATAATGCTGGAGTCTATTTTTCTCTGTCTGTCTTCCATTATTACTAATGATTATAATTTGATTTCAATTGATATTTAAACTTTCCGTAGTATGAAGACTACCAAAAACTTAAAAATTAAATTTCGAATTAATTGTACATGGTATAGGTACTAATTGAGTACTTGTATTTTCATAAGCGTTAATTCTCAATTTAGTTCAAATGTCATAAATTGACTTGCTAAATATAGATGAATATTGAAAGCTTGGATTTGGGAATATCTATCAGTTACGACAAAGAAAAATCATTCTTCCGTGTACCTCAGTTGGTTAAGAGCATCTGCACCGGAAATGCGGAGGGCCCGGGTTCGAGTCCCAGCGCTGGAGTCTATTTTTCTCTGTCTGTCTCCCATTATTACTAATGATTATAATTTGATTTAAATTGCATCATTAAATTTTGAAGAATGAAAAAAGAAAACTCATTTTGTTGTTTTGGAATAAACATTTCTTGATGATGATAACTTAATACATTTGGATGATTCTGAGCAGTCTGAAGAGATTCTCTAAAACTTATTGGAAGGATTATTCTCTGCTAAAAAAACTTGTTTAACTCTTAGTTTGAGCAAATCTCTAGCAACAGGAACAAGACGTTAAGACACAAGTCGTCAAATTCACAAGATCTAGACCTGGGTTAGAGAGAGGTTCGTGGTACTTCAAACTTTACTAAAACAGTCCTTGATTACATTGATATGCGTCTAGATGTTTTAGACTCTACTATGATATAAATTACCTTATTGATAACTCTTGCTCCTTTGAATCTCTTAACAAATTCCTCCGGTGTAGCGACTGTAAAATCTTTGTCTAGGGCTCGCATGTGCATCACAGTCCCCTGTGACATACTCGGCCTGCCAAACAGAAACATAAACTAATTAATAAAAGTAAAGAAACATATAATAATAACATTTCACACAAAAAAACTAATAATAAAAAAACAAGCAAATAAATACATAAATAATATTATTGAGGCATTGTGCTCGGTTGGCAAGCAAGCAGTTACTTTACAACACAAGCTAGTACAGTGCAATTAAAAAGAAAAAAAAGTTACTTGTAAATGTTGCTTGTCTTTTGTCGTATCCAATAGACAATAGATTATAGTTAATTCTTCTTTCTTTACATCCTGATCAACACAACATTAGGTCATTACAGGACAAAGAGATCAACGACTTTACACATCTATTCGATGTGATCATCAGTGTTGATCCTGTCTCACCTCTCTGAAAATTTAATCGGATAAGTGGGAATTTGAATAGTGTGGTTCCAGAGTAAGGGCTTTAGACTCTTAGACACACTGTTCCCCAGTAAATTCTTATCCGGTGTAATAATATCAATTGAACAATTCATCAACACTGCTACATCCTGATCAACATAAGGTTAATACAGGATAAATAGATCCACTTCAAAAACAATTAATTTGATTTGATTGATGGAATACAAGCGGATAATTAGATCAGCCTGACTAATTAACTTAAGACTGATGCACACTACGCCGAGTTGGGACCATGTCAAGCCTCGGCAAGGGATTGACTAAAGGGTTTTAATAGAATCATATATACACCATGCAAGTTGGGACTGTGTCAGCCGATTGTTTAGGCAATACTTCACCATGACCGATCAGAGTGTGAATCGATGTGAGTGTGAGCCAAGTCAACTTTTAGTGGTTTTACTGCAACAGTAAATCAAATTCAAAGTATAAATCTCCAGATGATTGTTAAATTTATCTCTTAGTGCCAGTAGTAAAAAGGAAACAGGGAGGTAAGACTACTGGTTCTAATCTAGAAAAATTAGGGTGTTTACTTAACCTGTATTTTGATAGCCAGCATGGCCGTTTGGATTAAATTACTTACCATTTCTACTCGGCCGTCAATAAATCAAGGGTGGATTGAGGTTGAGGGTTCACACCATACTCGCTACAACGGTACAATGAACAGAGCTGGAACTCTACCGCGGGGCTAAAAGATAGCTTAATTGCTAGGTTCAAACAAGTGGTTTGTCCTACCCATCTAGAACTAGTAATAGGACTCCATATTTTATGATTTTGGTAGTATTCATACTAAGGAAAGATTACATTTTAATTTAAATCAAATTATAGTAATAGGACCTTACTACTACCCTGTAAGTTGTTCAGTCACATCAAAAATGTAATCTTTCAATGTAGCAATGTGTTGATCAATAATGAGCTATTTAATTAAATGTACCAAGGCACGAGATCAAACTTATGACCTTGATCTTGATTCATAGATAGATAACAATATGATTTATTTGTGAATTTTCCAATTTTGAATCATTCCGATTCTCGTAATTTCTCCTTAATTCTGGTAATATTTATTACATTTTAAAGATATATGTTCATATTTTGATTAATTTGCTTCGATTGCAACATTGCCCTTGGGCCTCTTTCACACAGAGGGGTGTTTTGACTCTGAAACCCTAGCTTTCACATTGGGCGACTAGAGTGGCGTTCGCTGGCGGCGTCGCTTTTAATGTTTCCAAATTAACCCTAAAATTAAAAAGCACCCCTCCAGTTCAGTTCCACTCCATCCATTGACGGACAAGTTTTAATGCTCAGTGTGTTTTGCTTCACCATCATCTTCAAAAATAAGCCTTATGTTATTTGGTCCGTTCCATTGAGATAAAGTAGTGACGTTTTCTAAACTCTTCCATGAGTTAAAACAATACTTTTTTTTTTTTTTTTTTTTTTTTTTTTTTTTTTTTTTTTTTTTTTTTTTTTTTTTTT